>WEIU01019290.1:1003403-1017543 GCA_013389925.1 Aegithalos caudatus
TTTTTTTAATTTATATATTTTTTATTTTATTTATTTACAGCTTAGCTCACTGTAAATCTGATGCAATGGAGCAGAGACTAGTCTAGGTTTAGAAAATCTGGGCACAGTTGGAATTAAATTATTAGAGTGGAACTGTAGTTCTTACCACTGTTAGCAATCCCCATTTTTGTACCCATGAAACTCGTCCTGAACTCTGCTGGCATTGACAGGGCAGTGAGTAATTGCTCAAAATAAATTACCATTGCCTGCTCTGAATTCCTTTTGCTAAGGATCTAGATCCTTTTGATATAAGTGGGGTTATTTACATCATCCTTTGGAAAAGGAACGTCAGAGGGTGGCTCCCAGCACGACCTCCACTTTTGGACTGGGGAGGCCTTATCATAACAGATAAATTTATCTGCTGGGCAGGATTTAATTTACATCCTAGGCATTAATTGCACAATGCATTGCACAATAAAAAAAATGGTGCCTTTCCCTTGTGCCTTTCCACCAGGAGGAAATTGATCTCAGAGTGGTTATGTAGCCTGAAGGAAAAATCACAGACACAATCCTGCCTCTGTCAGGAGAAACAATAAAAACCCCAACAAAAACAACAACAACAACAAAAAACAACCACCAAAAATTCCCTAATCTGCTTTAATAATATCAATAATTTGCTATATTTTAAATAAAGGAATCATTTTAGTGCTTATCTTATGAATATATTCCATCCCAAAAACACAGATATCAAAGCTGGAATGCACCACAAACCAGCCCAGCTAAAAGAAAAATCCCACATTCTTATCATCTCTTCACGTTTCCATCCAGTTAGAATAAAAATATTAGGCCAGCCACTAGTTGAAACAAGGTCAGAGTGGTTTCAAAGAAATCAATAAAATTAATGTGCAGGTTTTTATGCAACTGAAAGCAGGATTTGATCCATTAAGTATTAAATGAGCACACTTAAAATAAGAAATATCAGAATCCAAGCTCATGTATCATCAACTTAAATTAGATTTTACCTCTTGGAGCCTCCCAGCACAGTGAAGAAACAAACAG
Source organism: Aegithalos caudatus (assembly GCA_013389925.1). Lineage (NCBI taxonomy): Eukaryota > Metazoa > Chordata > Aves > Passeriformes > Aegithalidae > Aegithalos > Aegithalos caudatus. Next base: position 1,004,442 of record WEIU01019290.1, read on the forward strand.
GAATGGAAAGGAATTCCACAGTCAATGAGGAGAACAGCATCCCTTCTACTATTTATTATTTATTATTGCCTTTTCTGTATAGAAGCAGGGAATGCTTTCATGCATTCATCAGGAATATTTTTTAATGGGTTTTAAGGTAAATTCTTTTTTGTGTTCACTTTGGGAATTTTGTGTGTCTCATTCTGTAAAATCCAGAGTGATTCTTTCCCCCTTACTAATCATCATGTATTGTCACCATTATTTTGTTTATGCTATAAATGGCTTGGAACTGGTGCTTTGCTGTATAGAAATATGAAAGAAATCAGAGTCACATCCCTCAAAACTTAGGAGGAAAATACTAAACCATCTTTGGGTTCATCCCTTTTCTTAAAACTAAATTTAGCCTTTAATATCTTCTAAAGAGAAATCACAACACTTTGGTAAATTATTTATCCAAGCCAGAAAAGGTACTCAGTAAATCTTTAGTGGGGATTTTATCTGACTTGCTAAGACTTCTGAAAATTGGGGTTTTTTTTTTCCACTTGGAAGGTATAAACTGAAAAAGATTTTGCTATTTCAGTAATGCTGGGAATTATAATTCTTTTGTCCTGAGTTTTAAAAAAATGCCCAGAGTAGAGTATCTATTAGCACAATTTATCCACTGCAGCTTGAAGGCAAAGATCCCAGTGTTAATCAGGTCTACAGAATTGCTACATGATTAAGTCATCAAAGGCCCTCATAATAATAGTAATTTTAAACTGGAACTATGCACATAACATGATATTTGGATGAGTTTTGCAATTATACTCTCTTTTTGAGGGCACTGTGTTTAATTTTGGGTGTTTTCCTGAACACGGGATCTGAATATTGAAGTGTTTCATTTGGAAGCTCGTTAGGTGAAGTGGAATACAGTAAAACTAAAAAAAAAAATGTGTTTTTGTGAATGTCCTGGCCATGACTGAGCTGAGAGCTCCTTCTCACAGATGGAGCACAGCATTGCTGAAAGGCTGTTCTGCTCTGTCATTTTCTCTCCTGATATGAACTTGGTTATACACAGGAATATTTAATACAAATTATGGCTGATCAAAAGTCAATTTACAGGTAAAGGCTGCTTTTGATGACAAATTTATGACCAACAAAACATAAGAAAAAGGAATTCTCAGGTGGGAAGTAAAGACCTTCCTTGTACTAAACATATTCACTGCCATTGCACCAAAGGTGTTAAGGCCATTTTTCCCAAGTGGAGCTTCACAGAATCAGATCCAGAACTAAATTTCATGGTGTCCACCTTCTGTAACCAATGAAACTGATCTCTGATATACAGAAACTTACTCATTATCAAGAATCTGCTCTCCACCCTCCTCAAAAAAGAACAGAGGTCTTGGGAAAATAATACATGATCATGTACCTAAAGATTGCATAATAGACTCCATGTAACTAAATTAAGAGATAATGGACAACCTGAATGCTAAATATTTAGAGCTTGTTTTCTTACCAGCTTAGCAAGCACATTAGTAACAAAGAAAATTAATTTGGTGTCTGTTACAACTAATATTAAAAAATGGTTGTCCCATTAATTTCATATACCTAAGCATTTACATTATATTTTATGTAAATAAAGATTTTATATGCAAATGGTGTGGAAATATAGGTCCAGAGAGTTAGAAGATAGCTTGGTTGGTCATTGAGCCTAATATTTCATGTCCTTAATGCCCCAGCAGCAAGGAGTTGCCCCTTGCCTTCTGTGTGAATAGTGGATCAAAAGAAAAATTGCCTCACCTATAAGTTCTTTTCTATTTTAGATTAACAAATATGTACAGTCTTTCAAGAAGACATTGCACTGTAGAAATCAATAGCAGACTGCTCTGATAAAGTGAAAATAAAAGAGATTAGGAACATGAAAAACATCAGGAAGTGCCAAAGCTGCTTCTTCAGTCAAAAATTATTCCCTGGTTTAAGTTAAAAAGGAAGGCAAAGATTGCCTCAGCTCTTCCTGTGTGTGCCATAGCATCTTTAAGGTATAATAGAATATATTAAATAAAGCATAAGCTTTTTTAGAAGCACTGTCCTACCTTGGACACCTGTGTGTTGTCTGATGAGCACTGAACCAAGCTGCCTTACAGACCAATGTTCTCTCTTTGTCTCAGTCTTGCTGGGTAGACAGAGATGTATTTATGAGTTTTCAGGGATGCTTTGCCTGGAAAAGAAAGGATGAAAGCAGTGAGGATATGGCCACCATGCTCATGTCAAGGATTCACAAGGGGGAGTTGCCACAGCACATTCATCCTCAGCAGTCTGACAGGCAGTCTAAATATGCTGTGACACCCATCCATAACTGAATGCCTGAAATGCCCATTCTAACCCCAATTTACTCTTAACTGATTAGTGCTTCTGTTTGTAATTCCAGAAAATTACTCTCTTCACAGAAATGTCAACTGAAAACCAGCAGAATGATGCCAGTGCACCTGATTTTAGATGGACTAAGGTGTTCTTCTGCTGACCTGTGAGGCAAAGCCATGAAACCTTCTATTTCAGGGGGTGCTGGGTGATGTGAGCTGCAATTAATGCTGTCAGAGGCAGCAGACAGTTCTGCTCATGGGCTGCCACTTAGTCATGCAGCTTTTGCAGCTGCAAAATAGAGTGAATAGCTCCAAACAGAGTGAAGAGCACAATTCTGGAGTTTAATTCTCCACCAGGGCAATTATTCAGGCACTGAATTATGCACACAGTCCTGGGTGCACCTAAGTCTCTGCTCCATGTGCATACTTCTTGTTTATATTTCTGTTGTAGCTCTGCACATCCATATTCCTCCACAGCCCAGAGTCTTGTGGGATAATTCAGTTTTGGCTGCACAACACTCCCCATCCAAAAAACAGTAGTTTGGGGGTGACTCACAATTGCCAGAACCTCTGGAATTTTCTCTCCTTTTCCTGAAGCAATTTTCTCCTTTCTTTCAGAGCAGGCTGCTTGCTGATTTGACAAATGGTTTCAGCCTCCTTGAAGCTGAATTTTCCTTTTACTACTATTTTGTTTACAAACCTCCTTCAGTTTCTGCCTCCTCTCCCTGTCCCTGGGCTGATTCTGCAGCAAATTGCTCCATCCATTCCATCCCCATCCAGCTGTGGGAAGTTGCTCCCCACAGTCAGATCCAAACAAAACCCAGCTGAGTTGTTAGCACAGGTGAGAAGAGGCTTCCTGTCCTTTCCCTTCCAAGTTGGATTGTAAATCCCTAGTAGGAATATTTATTTCCCCATTGATGGAGGGAGGTTTTTTTCTGCTCCCTGCTGGGTTTCCAGGATGTTGCTTCTATCTTCTTTTTGTCAGGGTTGGGATTAAATGCTTGAGACAGTATTTTGTGTATGGACTCAGATGTTTATTAATTCTTATCTATATCAGTCTCACACACTGTGAGTTCTACAGCTCTTCCAGCTAACAAACTAAAAACAGCCCCCATCCCCTTTTTTTACAAGGCCTTTTTAAGGATAAACTGTCCAATTAAGAAATGACACGTAAATAATTTTTACTTTTAACCCAATAACCAACCACCCATGGCCTGCAATGTGGATTTTCTACCCAATTACAAAATCCCACCCAGACCCATGGAGAAGAAGGTGAAAAAGAAGGACTCAGCCTCTGCCTTAAAACCTACATCTGGTTTTATATATATATATAAAACTATATATTATATGTTATATATATTATATCTATATTACTATATTCTAAAACCTTAATTTCTAAGTTTTCCACACTGTGACATCACACACTTCTATTCAAACTCCACACCCACAATCCCGGTGCTGTCACTCAATTTTTGGAGCCTGTTCCTTGGCTCAGGTCAGTGCCTGTCAGCCCAGAAATCCTGGAATTCTCAGTGCCCAGGGTTCCAAGAGGCAGAGGAGACTCCAAAGGCAAAACCCTGCAGCTCCAGGGCAGCAGCCACATCCCAGGACATTCCCCACTCCAGGCTGCTCCTTCAGGCCATTTTTAAATGTGAGAGCAAGATACCTGCGAGCTCACTTTGCTCCATCTGTGGGTTCCAACTAAACTGATGAGGGGAAGAAAGATAAAAAGGGAAACAAAATATTTGCAGCTGTTCAAATGGGAAATTTCTGTGTCATTCAGACCTCAGAATCAGATTTTGGTCAGGCATCAGCACATGTTGCTGCACTGGCTTTTACAAGATGCTGATCTGATTTGCTTCACAGAAGCCATTAACAATGCAGGAGGTTTAGGAGGCTGCTGATAAGAGAAGGAACAGCAGCTCTGTAAAATTGTCTCATTAAACATCAGTAAGGTTGAAGTGGGAGCTTTCATCTGCATTTGATCTCTTCCCAAATATGTGGAGTGGTTGAACCTGTCCATTTTCCTCAATAATAAAACTATTACATTAAACCTTTCAGAAAGCAGTAGATTAATTCATTGTCCTTCACTGAAGAGGCAGCTGTAGAGATTTCTTTTTTTTTAACTGAATATTGTTTTTTAATGTCAAAGCTTTGGAGGCTACTGCTGACATTTACTTATGTGGTTTTAATTAAGTATTATTTCCAATGCACCTGAAGCTGTTGTCAAAAGGGTTTTTTGCTTTTTTTTTAATGTATACTGTATCAGCAAACCTAAGCAATAATTCCACCTGAAGCTGAATAATAATTCCACCTGAAGCTGATAAGGTATAAATGTAAGTTTAGAGAGCAGTCATAGGTAAGGGTAAATATTCTCCACTTGATCTTTTAGTTTTTCTGCCTAACAGATCCTTTCTAAGTCATGCTGGATTCTCCCTTGGGAGGGAATTCCTTTGATGGAACTGCTCTAGGCTCCCTTAGAATGGAAGCAGAAAAGCACTCCCCAGCAAGCTTGCTGTCATTTAATGAGAACAACAGAATTCAGATCAGAAATACTCCTAAAAAGGAGCTATTACAGTTAAGAGTAGCTTTTTCCAAGGAAATTACAAGCACTGGGCTCACATTTCCTCCCTCTGTGGTCAAAGTTTGCAGCTTGCTGAAATTCTGGAAGCGGGGAGGTGATGCTGTTGTGAGTTTTTATGAAAGTTGTGGCAGTTTTAGGTATTTGCCACAGGGCTTTTCTCAGTGGCACTGTCAGCACCATGGCAAAGGCTGACATCCACAGCTGGCAATGGCTGAAATGTTTCACTGTACCCAAGTGATCCGAGTGCTTTGGGGATTTCTACCCCAATTCCTTGAGAGCAGAGCTTGGAATGTCACTTACACCAGAAGAAATCACAGCAAATACACACATGAATAACATCATTTAAAATTAAAGGATAACTAAACATTCCTAGGGATGGATATAAACCAGAACAACTGGATCCAAACATAAGCAGCCTTGCAGGCAGACTGAGATCTGGTTACAATCTTTATAGCTGAAGCATCTCTCTAAATACCCCTGGAAGGAATGTAAAACAACTTGCACTGTAATATCTGAGTCACTTTTCAGCTAAGGAGGTAGAGGTGGTAAAGACAGCACTGAATATTTAGATCTTAGGGGCACCTTAGGAGCTGTAAAATAAATAGCCAGTTTTGGGTAAGTAAGGGGAAAAGTCAATTAAAAGCTCCAGTTTCTTTCTGGGGTTTTTGTTTGTTTGTGTGTTTGGGTTTTTTTGGTTTTTTGGGTTTTTTTTTTCTGTGTTTGGTTCTGAAGCTACAAAGCTGTTGAATTGTGGACAAATAAAATGAAGCCTTTACCTGGCACAAATGGAAAAAGAGGCTGAGTCATCCAGATGAGAATTCACATCATATTTGTATATATAAGGTCCAAAAAAATAACCCAAAAAATAGTTCAGAGTGTATCCACCCTGCCAAATCACTTAATCTACACACTTTGGCCCTAGATCTGGTCCTTTAGCTGTGTGCATGGAATAAAACAACTGAGCTCTTCTCCTTCCTTCCAAGTGGGATTCAGGGATTTTTCCTCTGGGCTGTTCCTGTAGCAGAGGGATGAAGGGAAGGGCAAAGCACCTCCCCACCAGCCCTGCACCCTCCAGGAGCCCTCAGCACCCTCCCTTTGCTCTCTCATTGGTCTCCCAGTGACCACCCATCCTCCTGACCTGGAGAAATCCCAATCCTTCATCTGTCACAGCCCAGGCACCTCTGTGTGAGGAATAAAGCAGCCTTGGGGTGTGTAGGGGACCAGGACCAAGGGCTGGCTGCTCTTGGTGGTTCTGACAGGGGTTGAGGCTGTGTGCTGGGGCTGTGAACATCCTAAAACACTTCTCTGGGAATGCCATGTGGTCTTGGAGAGGCACTCAGACTGGGATGTGTAAAAACTGCTGTTAAAAATAAATAATAAAAATATGGGGTGATTGATGGGGTGGGCTGAGGAGTCCAGGAAGGATCAGCCTGAGTGCTCAGGCAAGGAAACTGCAGCAGAATTTGATTAAATCAGTTCTTTCTACTGATAAACTGGAAAAAAATTAGTTTTTACACACTAAAAGGCTTGCTGGGCAGGTTGGATAACACTTATGATTACAGACCCCAAAGCTGAGCTGCCAGGCTGGCTTTTGTACAAGGACAGTCAGACCTGAGAGATGAAATAATTACATTTAGCTATTTTAATAAGCTGTTTCTCACCATGCATAATTACTGATCAGTCTATCATTATTTAATTACTGATCAGTAATTAAACTGGGGCTGCATTGTGGATTTGTACAGTTTTTTTTTTCTTTAAACAGGCTCAGGTATATTTTGCTGGCTGTTCATTTTGGTCTCTCTTCGTGTCACTGTGCCAAGTAGAATAAAATCAACTTTTTGGGGAGACCAAGTGTGAACACACAGAGCAACAAAGCATTGGTTCAGTGGTTACAGGTCACTAGGGGTCATCTCAGAAACCTTTTGTCTCCATCAGTGGGGCAGATGTTGAAGAGACAAGGGCTCTCAAAAATAAAACAGTTAGTTTGTAATGACAATTAATGTGAGCATCAGGGTTTATTAACAACAATAATATCTGCCATGATCACACATCAGGGGAAGACAAGGCTCCTAACTGCAATTTTATTCTAATTTGGCTGAGCATGGAAGGATAAATCAGTGAGATTTTAGGAGAGGCTGATATGTTTTATGTGAGTGGTCCTGTGAAAGAAATAGGGAATAATATTGCCAAAAGCAGTGGCTTATCTTGTTGAAACTGGGAAGATTTCAAGAGATTTTAGAGGGTATTATTAATAGAGGGTGTTTGAGAAAATAATAATTTAGTCTTGGAAAAAATGTCAGAAAATACAGGATTGTTCATAGTTTTAGTGTTTTTTGCTGGGTTTTTCTATTATTTTTTGGTGATTAGTAGTGGAAAATGAAAATATTTCACTTTATAAAGTTAAAATTGTCAGTGAAAGAACTGAAAGCAACTGAAAACCAACAGGCCTGCAGGTTTCCTCTGTGCTGGTACAGACAAAACCCATCAGATCATTTAAGTCAGGAAAGAACTTTAGGATCATTAAATCCAACCATTAACCCAACACAGCCAAGCCCAGCACTAAACCAGTGCCACAACCACAGATCTTTTAAATAATGCAGGGGTGGTGACTCCAGAACTGTTGCAGTCAAAGAATTTTTCCTTATATCCAATTAGTAAAATTAGTGATTCTAATTTCATTCTGAACTAGCTTTCATTCTTCTAAAGGTCCTGCACAACTTCCAAGTCCATTATTTTTCTTAAATGAAAGGTTTGTAGTAATAAATGGCTTTAAAAGATAGGGGAAAAAACAATTCTGTGGATCAGAGTCTGCCATGGCTTTTAAAAAAAAAAGCACCAAGTCCATCATCTCAGAGTTTGGAAGGCTTTCCTAAAAAAAATGGAGCCATGGAAGACAAATGAGCCACTGACTGAAAGGAAGAGTAATTACATCACAATAAATATTGCAGAGGAGAGTCAGCTTTTCCCTGAACATTTCAGAAGTTTCAAGATCTATTACCCCTGCCATGACATTTGGCTGGGGCAGAAGGACTCACTCCCACTTGATGATCTNTCCAGATGAGAATTCACATCATATTTGTATATATAAGGTCCAAAAAAATAACCCAAAAAAATAGTTCAGAGTGTATCCACCCTGCCAAATCACTTAATCTACACACTTTGGCCCTAGATCTGGTCCTTTAGCTGTGTGCATGGAATAAAACAACTGAGCTCTTCTCCTTCCTTCCAAGTGGGATTCAGGGATTTTTCCTCTGGGCTGTTCCTGTAGCAGAGGGATGAAGGGAAGGGCAAAGCACCTCCCCACCAGCCCTGCACCCTCCAGGACCCCTCAGCACCCTCCCTTTGCTCTCCCATGGGTCTCCCAGTGACCACCCATCCTCCTGACCTGGAGAAATCCCAATCCTTCATCTGTCACAGCCCAGGCACCTCTGTGTGAGGAATAAAGCAGCCTTGGGGTGTGTAGGGGACCAGGACCAAGGGCTGGCTGCTCTTGGTGGTTCTGACAGGGGTTGAGGCTGTGTGCTGGGGCTGTGAACATCCTAAAACACTTCTCTGGGAATGCCATGTGGTCTTGGAGAGGCACTCAGACTGGGATGTGTAAAAACTGCTGTTAAAAATAAATAATAAAAATATGGTGTGATTGATGGGGTGGGCTGAGGAGTCCAGGAAGGATCAGCCCAAGTGCTTGAGCAAGGAAACTGCAGCAGAATTTGATTAAATCAGTTCTTTCTACTGATAAACTGGAAAAACTTAGTTTCTACACACTAAAAGGTTTGCTGGGCAGGTTGGATAAAGCTTATGATTACAGACCCCAAAGATGAGCTGCCAGGCTGGCTTTGGTACAAGGACAGTCAGACCTGAGAGATGAAATAATTACATTTAGCTATTTTAATAAGCTGTTTCTCACCATGCATAATTACTGATCAGTCTATCATTATTTAATTACTGATCAGTAATTAAACTGGGGCTGCATTGTGGATTTGTACAGTTTTTTTTTTCTTTAAACAGGCTCAGGTATATTTTGCTGGCTGTTCATTTTGGTCTCTCTTCGTGTCACTGTGCCAAGTAGAATAAAATCAACTTTTTGGGGAGACCAAGTGTGAACACACAGAGCAACAAAGCATTGGTTCAGTGGTTACAGGTCACTAGGGGTCATCTCAGAAACCTTTTGTCTCCATCAGTGGGGCAGATGTTGAAGAGACAAGGGCTCTCAAAAATAAAACAGTTAGTTTGTAATGACAATTAATGTGAGCATCAGGGTTTATTAACAACAATAAAATCTGCCATGATTACACATCAGGGGAAGACAAGGCTCCTAACTGCAATTTTATTCTAATTTGGCTGAGCATGGAAGGATAAATCAGTGAGATTTTAGGAGAGGCTGATATGTTTTATGTGAGTGCTCCTGTGAAAGAAATAGGGAATAATATTGGCAAAAGCAGTGGCTTATCTTGTTGAAACTGGGAAGATTTCAAGAGATTTTAGAGGGTATTATTAATAGAGGGTGTTTGAGAAAATAATAATTTAGTCTTGGAAAAAATGTCAGAAAATACAGGATTGTTCATAGTTTTAGTGTTTTTTGCTGGGTTTTTCTATTATTTTTTGGTGGTTAGTAGTGGAAAATGAAAATATTTCACTTTATAAAGTTAAAATTGTCAGTGAAAGAACTGAAAGCAACTGAAAACCAACAGGCCTGCAGGTTTCCTCTGTGCTGGTACAGACAAAACCCATCAGATCATTTAAGTCAGGAAAGAACTTTAGGATCATTAAATCCAACCATTAACCCAACACAGCCAAGCCCAGCACTAAACCAGTGCCACAACCACAGATCTTTTAAATAATGCAGGGGTGGTGACTCCAGAACTGTTGCAGTCAAAGAATTTTTCCTTATATCCAATTAGTAAAATTAGTGATTCTAATTTCATTCTGAACTAGCTTTCATTCTTCTAAAGGTCCTGCACAACTTCCAAGTCCATTATTTTTCTTAAATGAAAGGTTTGTAGTAATAAATGGCTTTAAAAGATAGGGGAAAAAACAATTCTGTGGATCAGAGTCTGCCATGGCTTTTAAAAAAAAAAGCACCAAGTCCATCATCTCAGAGTTTGGAAGGCTTTCCTAAAAAAAATGGAGCCATGGAAGACAAATGAGCCACTGACTGAAAGGAAGAGTAATTACATCACAATAAATATTGCAGAGGAGAGTCAGCTTTTCCCTGAACATTTCAGAAGTTTCAAGATCTATTACCCCTGCCATGACATTTGGCTGGGGCAGAAGGACTCACTCCCACTTGATGATCTGGGAAAGCTCAGGAAGGCAAATTCTGCTCCTGGACACATTTCCAGGAGCTGTTCAAAGGCCATATGGAGCCCTGCATGCAGCTCACAAGGCCTAAAGGTTTGCAAATGCTTCAGCACAGGATAAAAAAGATCTTGTAACAGCTTGCAAATGAAGAAGTGGAGACACAGAGACACCGTGGTCCCCTCCCAGATTGTTTCAGGCAAAAATAAAATGTGTTTCACACCAGGGGCCACTGGTTCCATCTTTAGATTGTGCTATTGCTTTTTGTAAATATTTATCCATTTTGTATTCCCAATGTGGCTGATAGTGAAGGCTGTAGTGGAATAAATACAAATATTTTTTCACTTGTATTTTACTACACACTAGTGATGGCAAAACCTTTGTAATGTGGAGGCATCTTCAAGAGTAATGATCACCCTGGCATGGAAAATCCATTTAAGACACATATCACAGTGAGAATAGAGTGTGTTTGAACTTGTGCATGCTGCCTGAGTGCTCACTTCCACACTGTGAGGAATCCCTCTAGATGAAAACATTCCTTGGACACAAATGATTTCATAATCTGACACAAAATAGAGCAGCACAATGAACTGACTTGGCTGAAATGAATTAAAAATGGTGAGGGAAGTTTGCTGAACACTAGAGAACAGTGCAAGCCAGATTCCATCCTCATTCTGTACAACAAATGTTTGCTAACCAAGCAGAATAAAAGTGAAACATATCTTTATGTTTGTAGGTAAGAAGGAGGTGCACTAAAAAAAAAAGGAAAAAAAAAAGGAAAAAAAAAGGACTTTTAGGGGAGAACCAGTATGGAGGGGAAAAAAATGCATTATCAAAGTTGGGATACACAGTTGTGGAACTGAAAGAACCTAAAGATAAAGAAAGCAACCTCATGAAACCTGAAAATATACAAAATAATTTTTCATAAAAACCCATCTTCACTATCTTACGCCCTTGGGAGTCGCTTATGTATTTTGTCTGCATAGAATAGAGTGAAATTCACCTTTGGAGTATTTTGCTGCTGGCTGGGAAATCAAAAAGATTCATATAAAGAGAAGCTACTGAGTGCATTTCTAACTCCCTGGGCTCAGCATTTCTAGTGGCAGTGACTTGCTTTTAGCTAAAAGTGAGCTGAAAATGTCATGCTAGGAGCTAACAAATGGGATGTGGGAAAGCAGCAACAAGATTAGGCTACTTTTCATCCTTGATTCAGATCTAATCCATATGGCTGTTGGTCAAAAAGCCTTTTCCCATCCAGATGCATCTGGAGAAAAGCCAGGATAGTGGAGAGTCATTGCAGCTTGTGGCTGCCTGCATCACATCCTAACTGGCTCTGACTGGGAGCTGTGCTGTTGATTTGGGCATGGAGACACACAATCTCTCCAGTTCCCTGGATGCAGGCAGGGTGTTCAGACAGAAATATCTCCAGTGGGAGCAGGCACAGAGAGCAATGAGAGCATCCCTGGGACCATGCCCAGCAGAGCTGTCCCAGCTCCAGCCCTGGGTGCAGCAGCAGCCCAGCAGCAAGCCATGGTTTTCCAGCCTGAAACCTCCCTTGAGCTCTTGAAAATCTTCTTTTCCAGCCTGAAACCTTCCTTGAGCTCTTGTAAAGCTTCTTTTCCAGGCTGAAACCTTCCTTGAGCTCTTGAAAAGTTTTCCCAGCCTGAAGCCTCCCTTGAGTTCTTGAAAAGCTTCTTTTCCAGCCTGAAATCTTCCTTGAATTCTTGAAAAGCTGCTGTTCCAGCCTGAAGCCATCCTTGAGCTCTTGAAAAGTTTCTTTTCCAGCCTGAAACCTCCTGTGAGCTCTTGAAAAGCTTCTTTTCCAACCTGAAACTTTCCTTGAATTCTTGAAAAGCTTCTTTTCCAGCCTGAAACCTCCATTGTGCTCTTGAAGTTTTCCCAGCCTGAAGCTTTCCTTGAGCTCTTGAAAAGTTTCTTTTCCAGCCTGAAACCTCCCTTGAGTACTTGAAAAGCTGCTTTTCCAACCTGAAACCTTCCTTGAGCTCTTGAAAAGTTTTCCCAGCCTGAAGCCTTCCTTGAGTTCTTGAAAAGCTTCTTTTCCAGCCTGAAATCTTCCTTGAATTCTTGAAGAGCTGCTGTTCCAGCCTGAAGCCATCCTTGAGCTCTTGAAAAGTTTCTTTTCCAGCCTGAAACCTCCTGTGAGCTCTTGAAAAGCTTCTGTTCCAGCCTGAAACCTCCATTGTGCTCTTGAAGTTTTCCCAGCCTGAAGCTTTCCTTGAGCTCTTGAAAAGTTTCTTTTCCAGCCTGAAAACTTCCTTGAGCTCTTGAAAAGCTTCTTTGGGTGGTGATGGGACCACCACTGATGGAGCCTCATCGTGTTGTGTGTGGGGTGGGGACAGTGGGTTGTGAGTGGCACTGCTGTCCCTGGCACCTCAGCTCCTTGGGAGCATATCCCTAGCAGCTCCTTCAAGCAGGGAGAGGTCCCTTTGCTGGTTTGTGAGGCTCAGAAGAAGATGCAGTACCCAGTGATTTTAGATTGTTTGTGTTCACTGTGTTATAACAAACTCTTGAGGCAATAATTAGTTCCCTGAGGTAATATAACTGCACTAATAGCATGAGAAATTTGATCTGCCCATTTCCTGGTTTTGGCCACAGCTCATGAAATCACAACTATCAAATGCAGGGTCTGGATAAAAGGGCCATTCTCCTCTACCTACACAGCTATTTTTGGTTCTTCACAGCTTATAAATAAAATAATCTTTGAGAGTGAAATTGGTCAGGAGTTCTTTTCCGACCATATGGCAAGTGCCTTTCAGGCTCTTGGGGAGACAAGAAAAGTCAAAATAATGTTTGAATCACAATTGTGTGTTTGAAGTATTCCAAAATGAACCCATGTTCCTACAAAAAAAAAAAAAAAAAAACAAAAACAAAAAAAAACCCA
>WEIU01019290.1:1018453-1050041 GCA_013389925.1 Aegithalos caudatus
TTGGTCTTGTTCCAAGCACAAACAAGGAATGTGTCCTGAATTAGTGCAAACTTTTAAGCCTGTTTTTTCAAGATAAAGAGCATAAGTAAGAACACTCCAAAGTCCTACTTTAGGTGTCACAAAAACTGTCTTAACTCCTTGATTTGGACACCAGTAGAGGTGAAGGTCTCCAATTCTTACACAGTACATAATCCAAAATGGAATTAAATTCTAAATCAATGGCATAACACTCAAGATTTTATACCATGTAACTCTGCCCCCTCTTCCACCCAACTAATATTAGTGATCAAGTATGAATGGGTAGTCCTAGAATCAACTAATGCTGGGGATAACCACAAAGTATTGGTGCAGTTTTTGCTGTTCCCTGCCTGACCTGCTCTGCTTTGTGTCAGTGTCTGCTTGCAGGGGCAGGATTTGCCTTTCTGTGCTGTGGTTTATGTAGTGTCACAGATGCTGATACTGATCTCTTGCAGCCCAGCTCTCTGTTTGATCTTGCCAGTGTCAGAGCATGTGTGTTATTTTCATCAGGGCCTTCCCAGTCACTTGATTCATTTGTTTTTCCACAAAACAGGATTGGAACTGGGCAGTGAGAATGGGGAAATTCTATGTGCAGAGTGAGAGTTAGCAATTCCTATATTTCCTGTAAGGCAGAGGCTATTTTAAGTTTGGCTTTTTATGCTTTCTATGGGAAAAAAAAAAAAATCTATCTTGTCAAAGCACAGGGCAATGGCATCTAATTTCCCCAGCCACTTCTTGTAAAATATTTATGAAATAAACTTTTACCTTCTCCCTTCTTAATTCTCATAGAATTCTGGGACAGAGTAATCTTGTTCTGAGTGTAAATGTCATTCCTCTCCCAGTCAGAGAAAACATCTGCCTTTGACAAAACAGCACATCTTCATTTTTCTCAGCAGCATTGCTTTCCCACTGGTTGTTTAAAAGGCAAAACAAATGTTTTGCCTGTGGGAGAAACTTCAGATGAGATAAACTGTGGGTATTGGCCTCTCAAAGGTCATCCCAAGCCGATGCTACAACCTTGTTCTGGTGGTTTGTGAGCACTTTCCCATAGCAATATCCATAGGAATGGTTTGGGTTTGGATCATCCAGCAGGATTATGCATCTGTACCCACAGGTGGGTATTCTCCTAAGTGGGCTCTGACTCATTTGCCATTTGCATCGTGGAAAGAGGGAAATCCTTAGAGATGCAAATCAAAGGTATTAGTAGGGAATAACTCATATTCATCTGCAAGAAGCAGGAAAAAAGCAGAAATCCCAAGGTGTTGAGATGACATCATCATGCCCATGGGATCAGCTGAGCATTATTACAGGGCCATAGGCTGTGGGATACCCTGTGAATGCAAATTTAGGTCTCAAATCCCATAAAAAGTCTCCTGTGGAGGAGATGTTGAGGGAGACTAAGACTAGAGCCATGTAGGGCACTACAGGGAATTTCTGGCCCCATTTTGTACCTGCACTCAGCCAGAGGGAGAGAACCAAGCCTGTCCCCTGCTCCTTGTGCAGTCTAACAAGCAGCAGGCACAGCCCAGGAGGCAAATGGCACTGGGTACCAGAGACCTGAGCCAACAGCACAGCTTCTCTTAATCAAAATGTTCTCCCAGGCAGAAATTTGTCTGGCAGAAAATAATTTCTTCCCTGCAATTGACCTAAAGTAGAGTGGGAACAGGGCATCCCTGCGCCCTTCTCTGTTCCTGTCTTCTTTAACTCAGGCTTTCTCTGACACTGGGAAATCTGGAAAACTTCTCTGTGGGGAGAGTGAGTTCAACTCAAAATCTAGAAAACAATTTGATATCTGGAAACATTGAACTGTGACAACCAGCCAGCCTTCTTGCCTGCCAATTGCTGTCCTTGGTTCCACTTTATCTTCCTCAGATATTCTCCTAGATATCGTTGCAGGCTGTGTTTGAATAGCAAAGGCATTTTCGACATTACTCAGGAGGAACTGGCATCATTATTCGAGTGCTTTACAGCCCCCAAGTGCTTCAGAACCTCCAGGCCTGGTGGGTTTGCTGTGCTGCAGGTCCCTGGTGTCTAATCCTGCAAGTAAATATGTGACTCATCCATCCTACAGCAGTGTGGGACCATAAATATCAGGCATTTATTCTCTCAGCAGAAGGCCACGTTGGTGTGTAGCTGATGAGCACAGCTCTCTCTGGGTAGTAAACACTCAGGGCTGAAGCAAATCCAGCCTGCAACCAGGGATTAAAAGCTTTGCTGTCCTGTAGGATGTCGTGTTCCAAGGTGGGCTGTGTGGTCAGTACATCAAGAGTGGGTCCCCCCAGTGAGAACTGTGCTGTCTGACTTCCATAACAAAAATATGTAACCAGTGTTAAGTGAGCTTTGTTGTTGTTGTTTGTGTCTCAGCCGTCCTTCCGAGGCCAAAAATGTGTCCATTGTGTCATGAACTGCTTCCAGTCAAAATGTGCCTGACAGATTCTAATTACTACATCCAAAAGGGAATTTTTAGCACAGTTTCCCACCTGCACTTCTACAGCACTTGTGTTCCAGGGGGCCAGTAAAACCAAAGGGAGGTGTTGCACTGTAAGAACATTTGTCTGTTTATCTGTGCTCAAGGTTACCTGCATGTTATGTGCTTTTTTTCCTGGCAGAGAAGAATGAATTTGAATGGGAAAAATACCAAGAATCTTTCAGGTAGAGGGCTGCATCATCCTGGAGATTTTTTCTTAACAAATCAGATTCAGTAATCTTAGCCCTAGCAGAGCAAGAAGGAGCTCAAGAACACATACATGCTTCTTTGCACTCATTTAATTTTCACCTAAACTATTCACTGCTGTGTTGCTAGCCAAGCACAGCATAGAGACACCACTACAGAAGTACCACCAGAGACTCCAGCATTACAGGTACATTGACAACTGCAACATGAAAACCCTGCTAGTTCACAAATTAATGGTAGCTTTGGAAACCAAATTCTAACACAATAGCCCTTCAGGGGACAGTGTGGAGGAGGAAAAGCATTTTAATTTGGTTTTGACAAGCTCACTTGTTTCCTCAGCCCCCTTTTTGCTAGCATCCACTTCAAGGCTCCACTCTCACTCTAGTGCACATCTGAGGATGCATGGCACATTTCAAACCTTTAATCACAGCCACTGAATGGGGTTCTTCATTACCAGATTTAGTTCTGCAAACAAGACAATTAAAATGTCAGGCTTCATTGGTTGCTGTGATTTTCTAGAACAGCCTCACGCTCAGCTACAGCTTTGACAGGGATCTGTCCTTGCAGTGTTTGCTCATTCCTTGCCCTGTTCAGATCCTAGGATCAATACTCAGAAGCAAAAGCTCTCAGCCTTGAAAGATTTCATTAGTTGTGTGCAAACCCTGGTGGCACCCAGAGGGTGCAGTTGGTGTAACTTCCCAGCAAATCCTCAAGCTCTGCTGCTCAAGAAAACACAGCTCTCTATTATAGGAGCTGCCAGTCTTCCACTCCCCTGAGTTAGCAGCACAGCAGCTTCTCCCTGGGATGAATTTCCTGCAGTGCAGTAACTTTTCAAGCTTCAGTTTCTAACTAGAATGTAAAATTTAATGAGAGCTGAAAGCCCAAAGCAACGTCAAGCAAGATGGGCAAAGAGTTCATCCTCCTCAAAAATTCCTATGCTGGAAGAGAAATAGGCACTTATGCCACAGGTTCCAGGGTAAATGTTGTCCAATGGGTACATTAGACAGGTTTAGGGTCTGCACATAAAAACTGCTCTAATAAAATTATACTGCACAATAATTCATTCTCATCATAATTCCTACTGAAGTCAAAACAGCTTTAAAAAAATCAAAGTGGAGCACTACAGAGAAACAGAGTTCACAGTAGACTCTGGAGTGCAGGATAAATATTCATTATGAATGGGAAGTAAGAGAACATGTAATTGTGAAAGGAAAGGTGAAATCCAGTCACTTCTTCATGTTTCTCTAAAGTTACACTCTGAGAACATCACTCTCTGAGAGGATTAATAACTAATAGCATGGAGTTCATGCCAGTCCACTGACCATTTTTCCCTCTGCTCAGAATGAGATTTCTGACCTGCTCTTCCCGGGGCTTTCAAAACCCAGGCATGAGGCAGCCAGAGTGGTCACTCCCTCCTTGTAACCTCTTTGCAGACAACTGGAGAGCACAGAGAGGCACCCAGGGTGCTCCCAGGTCCTATCCCTGCTCTTCTGGGACTCAGCACTGAGAAAAATCCCATTAAATGTGTGTTTTCTCTGGTATGCTACAGCAGATAGCCTTTTTTATCCTTTGCAACCCTTAGCTTAAAGAGCCAGGAGTCAGTTTGGGATTTGGTGACCATTTAATTGCATGTGGTCCCTTTTTCTGAGTTATCCATAAGCACAGGTAGGAAGCGTGCACGTGACTCCAATTTTGCTAAAAAAATTTCATATACAGCCAAGCATAAACCAGAAAGGCATAAGTACATTTTAAGGAAAGGTACAAAAAATATAGAAAAATATAGAATATTTAGGAAAAGATTCTTGCAACATCTAGGCAGATCACTGCAGGCACACTATTATGAGCCCCCTGTTTTTACCTCACCTGCCCTCTGAATTTTTGGCATGCACCTTGCACTGCTCATTGCTTTAAATGCATGCTATTGCTGAGAGTGATCTGATGGAAGATTGAAGGAACATTTAATCTAATCAATTCTGGCTTTGAACTCCTGCACTGTGGGGAGGGCTTGTCAGATTACACTGCTTACACAGTGCAGAAACAAATAGATAGATTAGTTTGAATTAAATCAATGGCATTTGGAGCAACTCTGAATGCTCTTTTTCCTCACAGAACTATTAGGGAATGCAATATACTTCATAGTTTATGAAAAAAAAAATTGCAGGCAATAAAATCTTAACTTTACTAAAAAATTTAGCCTATGCAGTAAAATGTCACAAAGTAGCATTACCTGATGGAGTCCAGAATTGGGGATTTCTTTTTATGTCACCTCTGCAGGGTGGCTTTCAGCAAATTATGCCATGTCCATATAACTCCTGTTCTTCATAAAATAGTAAAATATATTCTTCTAGTTAATAAATCATCTTGCAGAACTGTGGGTGGAAACAAAATTATCTAACAGCTCGCACCAAATATTTATATCAGCTTGCTTATATAGCTGGAAACATGGAGAAAAGCTACATGCAATTAACTGGAAAGCAGGAAACATCAATTGCTTATCAGCAATAAATTAGCAAAATATTTTGGGAGGTGTTGCAAGATTCAAGAACCCAAAATTTAGCTGACATAAAATCAAGGTCACAGCAGAAGGAAGGCAACACAGACCCTAGGTAAGAAACTCAGAAAATCAAATCAAAAAGTTGTGACATTGTGTGATTGTAAAACACAGCAGCATGCACTTGGGGAAAGGAAGTTTTAATTGATATAGAAAGAATGTGACAAAAATATGAGGTATAAATGTTGTTTCAGTACTTAAAATATAAATGCATTTATGTCAGGCTTTCTTTTATTAATCTCATGGCTTGCTGTAGGCAAAATGGGCATAGTGGAAGAAAGAGGACAATAGCAAAGGAAAAAAAGACAGGGGCTCAGTGAGTGAAAATGTAACAAAAAAAAAAATTAAAGGATTTGAATAATCAGAAAAACAGCAATGCTAAGAAAAACTAAAGCTACTCTAAGTCTTACTCTTACAAAACCCTCTTTTTATAAAGGGAATACACCAAGAATTTTATTTATTTATTTACTTACTTTAGACTATCCTAAATGCTATTAACTATGGAACAAACATCCCTGTGTTGTTTGTGGAAACCAAGTGAAAGAATGCAAAGCAAATATGGGAGTAAACTAATAACCAGTGTTTATTCAATTACTGTTTTGTGCAAACAAGCAGAGTGATTTAAGATCAGTTTGTAAACATCTTACCCAAACTGCATTTCCAGTTGATCATCTGCATGCAAATCAGTTTAAAATAAGCACATGCAAAAACAGGCCAAAAATTCAAAGGAAAAAAAAAAAAAAAAAAAAAAAAGCCCTCAAAAAATCAATAAGAAGGGATGGGAAGGGATGAAGAAAATCAAGCAAAAGCTAAAAGCAACTGTTCAAACTTGTCGCTAAAAACTGTTAGAAAACTGTCAACCAGAGAAAGACACAGAAAAAAATAAATCTACTCATCTTGTATAAACTCAGTTGTGAATTGATAATGAAAGATTTTAAACAAGACTTGTCTGCCAAGCAGAGAAGTGGAAGTCCCAGCTGTAATTAAATATATTGAAGCAGCAGAGCCAGAGCTCCCCTTTGATGTCTCTCAAAAATTCCCATTTTCTGTGCCTCTTCCAGTGAAGACCACTTGGCTCAAGGCTGAATTTGGAGCAGTGGGAGGACTGGAGGCTTTTAGGGTTTGCAGCTGTTTCATCCAGGTGTTTGCACAAGGGGGGAAAGGATTTATTTGAGAAAAGAGTGTCCCAGGTGAGGATCTCCTTCCCTGCCTGCCAGTGAACTCAGGGAGGGAAAAAGACAACAATTCTCCTTAGCTGTGTCATCTCCTTTAGCAAGAGAGATCCACAGTGCCCATTGCTGGCCTCACTCCTGTGAGGGAAGTAAAACAGAAGATAACCTGCTTTTCCAGTGTGGAGGTTCTTATCTTTGATGAATAAACCATGTAAACTGCAGACTGCAGCCAGGTATCCCCAGCAGCAGATCTGCTTTCCTTGCTGGGACAATTAGGGCATGCAGGAAACTGAGGACATCCCTCCTTTAATTAAATATTTGTAATGTTCCCTAGCTAGTTTTCAGCTTTCTGAGCTTTTCTACCCAACAGATACTGCTTGAGCAACCATTCAGCTTTCCTGTTAGGATGCTCCAAGGATGGAGAATTTCAAAGGACAGGTAGGGCATGCAGGAAACTGAGGACATCCCTCCTTTACTGAAATATTTGTGATGTTCCCTAGCCAGTTTTCAGCTTTCTGAGTTTTTCTACCCAACAGATACTGCTTGAGCAACCATTCAGCTTTCCTATTAGGATGCTCCAAGGATGGAGAATTTCAAAGGACAGGATGTGGTACCTTATAACAGGACAGAGCAGCTGAGTGATTTGTTTTTACCACTTCCTTTCAGATACACATCTCCCTTATTCTCTCCTCTCTCCTGAGGTGCACACCCCCAGAAACTGGTGCCATGCCAGCTGCCCTGAACCTGAGGGGAAGCTGCTGCCCCTGCAGGTGCCCTTTGTGGCTTTTATCTTCTTTTTTCCAGAGTTGGGATTAAATGTCCAAGATGGTATTTCATGTTTGGACTCAGATGTTCATTCATTCTTATCTATATCATAGTCTCACAAACCTGAGTTCTACAGCACTTTCAGCTAAGTATAAATGGAGCTGCATCTCTCTCTCTACAAGGCCTTTTAAGGATAAACTGTCCAATTAAGAGATGACATCTGAATTATTTTTACTTTTAACCATATAACCAACCACCCGTGGCTCACAGTGTGGACTTTTCTACCCAATTACAAAATCCCACCCAGATCCATGGAGAAGGTGAAAAAGAAGGACTTAGCCTATACCCTAAACCCTCCATCTTGCTTTATAGATATATTACTGTATTATAAACCCTTCAACTCTTAAGTTTTGCACCCTGTGATATCACACACTTCTATTCAAACCATACACCCATAAACCCAGTGCTATCATTGAATTTTGGAAGCCTGTTCCACGGCCTGAGGTCAATGCAGAGTTTGCTTGGAGGTCAGTGCCTGTCAGCACAGAAAGCCTGGAATTCTCAGTGCCCAGGATTCCAAGAGCCTTTTACCAAAAACATCTCCTGGGAGGAATCCATGGGGCTCTTCTTTCCCATCCACCTTGTGCTGGAAACCCTGTGAGCATGATTAAATTCTGCAGGAGCTGACCTTTAAAAGTCAGCAGTACAATTAACCAACCTGGCCAGCTCCAAGCCAGCAGCTCAGCTGGCCTGGGAGAGCAGGAACCAGACAGTTCACACTCCTGACTAATGTCATTACAGGGGGACAGGAGGTGCTCCCAGACACTCCAATTAACCAGCAGCAGATCTGCCCAGCAGGCTGTTAGTGATGGAGTGCAAGGCTCAGAGACCCTGCAGAACCCCTGGGCTTTGCCCAGTTGTGTGTCACAGCCACTTCTGTGGGGTTTGTTGGCAGCAGCTTCTCATAACAGCTGGAAAAAGGAAGGGAAGGTGTCCCCAAAGAAATGGGGATCCATTTCTGCCACTGCTCTGGTCTGAAGGGCTCTGTCCTAACTCACCTTATGAGAACTGATGCATTAAAGCACTTGCAGAATGGAGGGAAAGGAAGTGTGGTGAGGGGATTGCTGTGACAGTTCTGGCTTATTTTTCTTTGCCAAGGTCAGGATTAATGCCCAGGAGTCACAGTTTCGTGTTCAAACTCGGTGTTTATTATTTCTTATCTATTCACATCTCATGAGCTGTGGGTTCTAATTAGCAAGTTAGAGAAATGAGGCAAAAGAGAGCACCTCTCTATCTCTACAAGGTCTTTTAAGGGACAACCTGTCCAGTTATGAAATACCACCTAAATTATTTTCACTTTAAACCCAATAATTAACTGCTTGAATTCCATAATGCAGACTCCATCCACCAACTACAGAAAATCACACAAACCCATGAAGAAGAAGGAACAAGAATGTGAAGAAGAAGGACTTAGGCAATGCCCCAAATCCTCCATCTTTGCCCCCACATGCATTACTATATACTAAAACCCCAAATTCTCAGTTTCCAGAATTCCAACAGATCTCCTTCACTTTCTGTGTGAGACTCCCTGCTCTGCTTTCACTATTCACTATTTCACTGCTATTTCAGAAATAGCCCTGCATGCAAGAGAGCCCCTGGAAATCAGAGATTGCTCAAGTCTGGTCCTTTGCTATAGGTCAAGAGCCTCTGGCCAGTGCTCTTCAATATATTTAGCTTTATGATAAATGAGAATTTTTTCCACTGAGGCTGATGTTGGAATTGGGCCTTTAAGAAGAAACCTAAACTCACTGAAGCAATTGGGAAATCTCTCAAATGCCTTTTAATCATTGCCTAATCTTTTAGGTTGGTGTCATCTCAAATTTTACAACCATAGACCAAAAGATGTTGTAGGAATTTGCTCAGATTGGGCTTTTGGTGACAGATATACTTTATTGTCTTATCATAACAGTGGGAAGATAATTTTTCCAGGAATGGCAAAGCCCTGCACCAAACCCAGGGAGTGACCAATTACTTATCAACCCTCTTTTTATGATATTCTACTGACCAAAAGGAGGGAAAAAAAAACCCCCATAATTGCATCAATTCCAGTCCTATTGGAGAGAAACATAAAGTTTATCTACTGAGTATTCTTTCCAAATGGAAAGCAAGTAAATTTAATTTGACATAAATCTGAGCCTTGTCCTCAGTGTGGGTGGGTCAGAGCTGACTTTGCTGTGCTGGAGAATCAAGGTACAGAAATCTAAAGACCTGTGGGAAATATGGCCAACACTGTTTGGATGAGTAAGGGGAAAGAAAGGATATGAGAACATCATTACTAAGAAATAGCTCAAACTTTAGTTAGCAGAGAAGTTTTCATTTTTTTTCTTGTCTAGTGTAAAAAGAAGGTCCTTCCAAAAAGGGCAGAAGAAATATAGATCAAGTAGTATTAAGGGGAAGATTGCCATGAAATTTTATCTAAATCTGAAGTATTTCAGGTTTTCTTCCACAAAATGGGAGGGGTCATTGAGAGGGAAATAGCCTAAAATGGCAACATTTTCATGAAAAATTCCAATCAAATCCCTACGGGCAAGGGCAATATAATGGTAATAAAACTCATTTCACTTTCCATACTTCCCTTACAGAACTTCAACCACCCTGCCTTGTCCCCTTCTCCTCAGCCTGTGATTTCTCTAGAGCAGTGTTTTTACCACGACCCATTTGGCACAGATTGCTGGGTGCCAGCACTGGGGATTAATTCATTAATTGCCTGCTGTGCTTTACAGCTCATCCATCTGCCACTCACAAGACTCTGGCATGGCCTGTGGCAAGTGAGCTTCAGTCTGGTGGGGCACAAAACCCAGCTAAATCCACTCCCAGCCAGCAGTTATTGTGAATATTTCATTAGCTGTGTGGTTATGGGATGGCTGTGGGATGCTGTACTCCTCTGTGAGGCTATGTGCTTTCTTCAATTATTAGCTTGAATATCTGCAGGAATGGATAGATGAAGGCTTTGGCTTAGTGAGAATGGCATGGAGAGGCAGGTGAGCATTTAAGTTTTATTTCCATGTATTCCAGGCTCTGTGGTGCCCAGGGTGCAGCTCTGAGCTCACAGTCAGGGTCACTCAGCTCTGCACACAACAGGGACACAAAACAAATCCTTGTCCTGCTGCACACCAAGGACAACTTTCAGCCCCAAAGCACAAACAAGGGTGGCTGGAGGGAGGAACAAGAAGGATGGGAGCTCACAGCCTGGAGCTGGAATGGGACAATTCAACCCCAATATGGAAATGGACCAAAACTTATAAAAATGTGAGACCTGGTGAGCATTTGTCCATTTTGTGTCCATTTTGTGTCCATTTTGTGACCATTTTGTGTCCACCTTGGGTGTAGCCCTGGCCAGGCCCTGTCCTGCCCAAGGTGTACCCCAAAGGCCTTTCCATAAATCCCTACTTTATTCTCCAGCTCTGTGCAGTCTCTGTTCCAGCTCAGTCTTCCCAAGACCAAAACTGGACACTTTTAAAGCATCTGCTTCCCAGAGATCTGCCAGCACCATCCCCAGCAGTTACTGGTGAGTGGCTGGGATGCCCCCCACCAGCTCCATCAGTCAGATGTGAAAGGCCCAGACTCCCAGAAGAGCAATTAAAGATTAGGGAGATAAAGTAGCAGGGCAGTTTTTGAGGAGTTCTCCACCCAAAAAGTCAAAATTTGGGGCCTAGCAATCCTTTTCCCAATGATTTCTGGAGTGGTGTAGCTTAGCCAGGTTTCACAAGAGCAAGAGCAGGAGGCAGCCTGTCCACACAAGAGCTGCTGACACACAGCAGATTTATTTTAATTTACATGCAAGATGATTTCCCAGGCATGGGCAATGAAGCCCCTGAATAACAGGAATAATTGGATTAATTTTCTGAGATATGAATAGCATAGGAAGAACTTGAAAACTTAGTGAAATACTTGCAAGAACCCTCACATAGAAAACATTGGAGAGGTGAGAATCTCTCTCTTTAGGAGACCACTCTACACTTCAGGAACTTAAGCTAACCCTCCTTGTTTTTAGCTCTTGCAGGCACAGGGATTTCAGTTTAACTTCTTTTTTGTATGTTTGGACCTGCTGCCCTTATCAATTTGAGAAGATCACTTCTCTCCTTGCACCTAAACAATTCCCTGGGGCAGGAGCTTCAGCTTGCACAAAGCAAAGCTTTGATGACTGCACTGGCTTGTGCTTCAGGCTGCATTAAAGGAAAGAAGATTTCAGCACAGAAGTCATCCCAGAAATAGACCCAGCTGCACAGAGCAGTGGCAGGGCACTTCCCAGCTGCTGAACAATTTAACAGCCCAATCCAGAAGACCCTCCTGGTTCGTGCTTCTCCAGGAATAATTTCAGTGGCATGTGATTTTTCTTCCCTTTCTCTGTCAGCCTGATTTCCAAGAAGGTTTTTCCTTTTTTCCAGCCAAGGCTCTCTGTCTCAGTGAATTATCTGATAACAGCTTGCATTGGGCCTGCTGCTTCTCTGCTTTCCCAAGCTCTCAGTCCTGGGTTTATCTGCTCTAGCACTGCAGGGACAGATCTTTATGTGCTGTGCTTTATCTAGTTAAAATTTGGCCCTTTTCTGGCCAGACCATGCTTATGGCTTCAGAGCAGTGAATTATTCAGCTTCTCTTGGGCTAAACCCTGAGGAATGGGAGGGAGGGGAATTCAGAGAATGGGCTGGAATAACAAAATTCCTGCTTGAGCTCTGATCTTGATAGCAATGGTGAGAGCAGGAGTTGCTGCCTTGGCTGCTCATCCTCCAGGACAAGAGGTGGAGCAGATAGAGAGGAGGACAGAGCAATGCTGCTGGGGGGAACAGGAGCAGGATTCCTGGCTTTTACTGTCCCCCTTAGGGCTCCAGTCACTGAGCCTTCACCCCATCTGCCCTGGGTGGATGAGCAGGAGGTGCCTCAGCCCTCCCAGGTGCTCCTCCATCTAAAGAAAAACCTCCAGGGCAGGACACTACCTGTAAGTAGAATTTAAAGACCATATCTCTTCTTCTATATGAAACCAAAACAGTTGGGATTTAAGACTGCTTTAAAAAATAACCCTTGCTGCTGTAAAAAAGCTTTCAGCTTTGGCTGAACTCAGCTGGAGCTGAGTTCATCCCACAGCAAAGTCATTTGTGAGACCTCAAGGCTCATCTTTATCTCCTGGGGAGGCCATGCCAGGATGCATCAGGAAAGTTAAAAATGCCATCCAAATTTGCTTCCTCTTTTAAAAGCAGCAAAGACCCAAGAGTTATAAACTAGTCTTGCAGTCTGTAAACAGCTTCTAAAGGGGCATTTGTGAAAGCATTGTTTCACCATCCAAGTGCCATTTACATGTCTAAAACTCTTCTGCTTTGACAGCATCAGCTTACCTGCAGTGACCATCCATTTATCCCAGCAGCAACAGCATTACACACAAGTTCCAGATGAAACTGAGGAATGGCCAGGGAAACTAAAGACCAAAACTTTCAGCAGCTGCTTGGAGACTGAAAGAGAAAGAAAGGCTGCAAAAAAAATTTGTAGGAATGCCACAGTGTAAGAGAAATCTCCAGGTGTAGCAACAACAAACCAAATAACAGAACCAGTGAAAACAAACAAACAAGAACCAAGCAAAACCCCACAACAAACCAGTTTTGGGGAAAGAGCATCTTTTGAATCATAATTTAATTAATTCCACATAGAGTCCATCCCCACACACAAGTGCACCAGTATGGCTGGCTGGGGAGTGACAGCAGGCTTGGTGGGCAGGAATGGATGGGATTACACTGGGAAAGGGCATCCTTTCAGCCCCACACCATTTAAACACTCCTGAGCATCATGCTGGCCACCTCTCTGCTCTGCCAGGCACACAGTGCTGAGAAGGGAATCACCCACCACTCTGGGCAAAGCAAAATGTGAAGCAAGGGATGCAATCCCCCAACTTGGACTGGTTCCCCAGTCCCTGCATCAGCTTTCACTATGAGCAATTGGAGTTTCTTTAGCTTGTTAAGTTGTAGGGCTGTGTTTTCTCACATCTGCTGCCCTGTCAGTGTGAGCAGCTCAGCAAAGGGAGATCACTGCAGCCAGCACAGGGCACTCTGCAGGGCAGCAACAGGAGAAATAAATGGACTCTGCTCTCCTCAGCTGCTGTCACACACACTGGGATTGTTTATATGCTCTCTGCTCACCCTGAAAAGAGCAGGGGGTGAAACTGAGGAAGTGTTCTTAAAGCATTAGAAGGGGAACTTAGAAATTAATAGGAGTTATATCATCATAATTGCAAACTTCCTTAGAGCTGAATGATCTTTGAGCCCCTGACACTGCTGTCCAGCGTGGTGCTGTGTACCTACCAGGCTTCAGGATGGAGGGGAGGATCCTTGAAGGGAAAGATGACAAAATCCTCTTGCAAAACTGTCCTGGGATCTTTAAAGTCCCCTTAAAACAAACAGGAACTTGGTGTTTTCAGCCTCATGTAAAAGGAATGAAGAAAATCCCGTCACTAAGGTCACTTCAAAGTGGATAAACCACTGCCTGAGATAATGACTGAAAGCCCTGAATATATGACTTGTATTTCTTATCTGGGTAATTTCTATGGACAAGGCAGTCTCACAGAGATAACACCTCAGACTTTTGGGCTGTAACTCATTATTCAGCATGGATAAATGTAGAAAACTCCCTCCTAATGCAGACCTTTAACTAAGCAGAGCCAATGACTCAGCTGAGAGCAGAAGGGCACTCCCTGAAGCTCCTTGCACTCTGGGGAGGCAGGGCCAGCTCTCCTGGCAGCTGTGATGAACATCATAAACTAAGTTAAGTTAATCCTCCAAGTTCCAGGCTTGAGATAAATCTGAGGTTTTACAGCATCCATTATCTACTACTGTGTCTTTTATTTTGTTTGAAGACATGTGATGTTTATTAAGTGAATGTCCTGAAGCACTGAAAACGAAAGCAGAAATTTGCCATTTAAATTTAGATCATGCTTCCCTCCCCTGTCACACACACACATAATTTTAAAGTTTACTCTGAACAGTTCCCAGGATTGTGTGTCCAGATTCCAAGCAGAAGGCTAATAATAACCCCTACATTTTTATAGGCACCAAATGGGTGCTGTAATAAAACTGTAATTGCAGCCAGAGATAGGAGATGATAGTTGTTTATCAAAACAATGAATTAGCTAGAATTCATTTAGTGCTGTCACTAGCACTGGGAACCAAACACAGCCCTCTGTAATGTACTGACTGGGCCATTAGCAGTATTTATCTCTGCCTATTATAACGTGGTCTAGGAAATCAGGAAATCACTGCTCCCGGGAAATGGGATGAATGAATCCTCCCCTGACAGAGGCTGTGTGGGATGAGCAGTGATGTGAGCCCAGGCAGAGCAGCATCAGGCTCCAGACATGGGCAGGATTTGGTCACTGGTGATTTATGGAGAGCTGCTCTCCACCCACACCTGTTCTGTTCCTGCAACCTGTTCCACAGAGGAAGAGAGGTGATGCTGGGGGTGAAACTCTGAGATACCCTTAGGTACCAATTCCATCTCCCTCAGGGTCACTTTTTTGCCTCTAGGGATGATCATCTCCACAGCACGTTGGGAAACCTTTGTTCAGACTGAGCTTTCACCCTCAGCTAATCATTTCTACCCTTGGCAGCATATTTATTTTTACTGTGGGAGAGATGTGGGCCACAGTGTTCACCTTGCATTTCACTCCAGTTGTTGCTCATAGCATTTCTGTCATTCACTTTGATCATCCTGCAGCATTGCAAACCCTTCTGTGGAAACACCTCTTAAAGGGCTTCTCTGCTCCTCTTGCTGTGACTCTTAATTCTCCAGGTGTAATGGCAAATTTTTTTGCTCTTAAAATAAAATCAATTTGCTGGTACAAACAAAAATTCAAGACTCCAGGGGGCTGGCACTTAACAGGAACAGGTCTTTAAAATACAGAGAAAAAGAGGGAGGATTTAAAAAAAAAAGGTCATAGGTAAAATATTAGTATAATAGCTGATTTTGAAAAAGATGGCTCCCCTAAATATTGTGTTGTGCACTGTGTTAAAAAAAGATGTAACATTTCTCAAGGCTTAGGTCATCAGGCTCACAAAAAAAAAAAAAAAAAAATAGCATCATTAAAATACCATGAGTCAGTTTTCAGTGTATTTTGTTGCTTTAATTCCTCATCTTCCTGGGACACAGGCACCTTCCAGGCATGCATCCATCAACTGCTTCAACCATCAATCAACAGGGCTGGTTCAAACTTCTGGTGTTCACCTAAGCTCCACTGTCAAAGAGAGATGGAAATTGCACAGGAAATGTGATCTTTGAAGATTTTCCTGAATATCCTGCTCTAGCTGGGCTGTAATCACAATACAAAGCTTTTCCAGGTTTTCTGAGTTTTCCATGGAGCCAAATCCAGAGAGCCAAGGTGTGCATGCAAAAAAAAAATAAAAAATAAAAAAATGTAGTTTATCACAGAAAACACCAGGGAACAGCTTGTTTTTCATTTGATGCAAGCTGTAGTCTCATTTGATATAGTACACATGACTTAAAATTAGACAAGAAAATTATTTTAGGCTGAGGAGAGTGACAGCTGGTCTGTTCAGACCCTGACCACACAGAAACACCCAGTGCTGCCTACCAACATGAAATTCAGAGCCCTGCATCCCTTTATGCCATTTCCAGTCACCTTTTGTGCTGCTCCATACAAAGTGAAACAGCAGCAGAGCAAGGCACTGTGACAAAGGCACTTTTCCTGTTGGGAAGATCACAAGCACAGGCAGTGATGCAGTTCCTTGACTCCCTCAGACTGCCCTCATTCAGGCTGACTCACTAGAGCCTGATAAAACTGTAGTTTTAAGCATTTTGAATTATTCTAAGCCTCCAGCCTAGCAGCAAATAACAAGCTGTGCCTTTCCAGGATGGCTCTGCCATTACAGGAATGTACCAACTCC
This sequence comes from Aegithalos caudatus, assembly GCA_013389925.1. NCBI lineage: Eukaryota > Metazoa > Chordata > Aves > Passeriformes > Aegithalidae > Aegithalos > Aegithalos caudatus. Next base: position 1,034,576 of record WEIU01019290.1, read on the forward strand.
AACAAAATCTCTTTTCCTTGTGGCCAGAGCAGCAGAAAGCTCTCAGAACTACCAAATACCAACCCCAACAGGAGGCAGAGTGGTTCCCTGAGTTCCTCAGGAGCAGGAAAGGCTGGGATTTGTGGCCAGGTTGGTGCTGGCAGCCAGGATATTCTCACAGTCCCAAGGGCTCTCACAGAATTCTCTTTAAACTTTTGTTGGAGAAATTTCTTCATGTCCTTGGTGCATGAGGCTGTGCCCCCTCTCCTGCTCCCTTGGAAAGTGGCCTGCAACCCTCCCTGGATGTCTGGATTAATAAGGGAACTTCACTTCTCTCCCCTTTCTTCCAGTTCTTCCACTTCATCTCTTGCCTTCTGAGCATGGGAGAGGGAAGAGAACAGGGATCAGGCCAAAACCTGGAGGAGAGCCTAAAAAATCAAAAAAAAAAAAAGCCAAAAAACCCCACTTTCCCACAAAAAAAATCCCCAAACCAAAATTTGTGTGTGATTTCACCCCTGAGATTTCCCCTCCAGCACCATCACAAATATACTCTGCCTCAGACACACAAACATCTGGAGGTGTTAGCACTGACTGTGCTTTGGAAAACCACAAGTGTTAGGAATAGCACACCACAAAGTTTAGTTTTCTGTCACAAAAGGGGTGACAGAACAAGTTACACAGTGAAGTCAGGGGAGAGAAGTGGTGCAAGTGTGGATATTACCCTAAAATGATCAAAACCATTGGACACACCAGTCTGACAATTCATCTTCCACACAAGAGAGGACCTGTGGAATAAACAATATTAGATTGAAATAGTATGTTCTGGAATGAGGTAACATAATGTAAATTAAGCCTCCTGCTTGAGTTTCATATGCAGGAACCTTTGTGGAAAAAAAAAAGCCTTGAGCACTGAAAGCAGTGGGGAGAACATTACTATTAAAATCCTTCTGTTCAGTGAGGATGAGATGAATGATTACTGATCAATTAAAAAATAAATCAGGGTGAACTATCCAGAGGAGCAAGCAAAGCAGTCCAGTCTCTATGAAGACAGTTGAGATGAATGTGTAAATACACTGTGCCATTGACTTCCAGAATTTCAGATAACTTCCTTGAAAAAAGTTACTTTTCCCCAGGCTCCTTCCACTCAGAAGTTCCTAAAATCACATATTTCCCACAGAAGCAAAATGCAATTACCTCTGAGACAGATGGAAATTGATGCTAACAAAAGAAAAACTCCCCAAAACCTTGTAGCAAAAATGGAAAAGTGACAATGACATGAAATATGCTGACATTTAGTCAGGCTGGAATATGAATAACCTGATGGAGACTGCTACAAACCAGAGCTGAGCAGGACTGTGGTCTTTGTCTCTTCCGTTGTAGGACACCCACCCCAAACAGCTTGCAAAAGCAAGGTCAGTTATTGACATCTCATTGAACAACCCACTGAATTATTGGCTGAAACAGCCTTTGGAGTCCTGCTGCACTCACATTCTGCACATAAAATATTATTCACTGTAAGGATAAATCCAATGTGCAGCATTTAATATTGTGCATTTGAAAGCTCATTAGTGGTTTTGAAATACTTGGATGGTGCTTTCAACCACGATCCTGCTGTGGGAATTGGGACAGAGATTTGAGACAGATATTCCCTTTATATTCCACCAGAACAAAAAAAGGCATTTGAACCCTTCTTGGTGCTCAGATTTGAATCCCCAGAACTGAAGCCCTTAACATTACCACTGCAGAAAAAGGCTTGCATTGCACAGTGAAACCTCCTGAAAGGCAAAAGCAACACATTTCATCACACAGCTGTTCAGTCCTGGTCTGGATTTACTATAGCACAGTGAATGTACACCTGCATATAGACACACACTGTTGTATATAAATTGCTGTGTGGTATATATAGGAGTATGTACATTTGGTATTTATATTTAATTGATATTTACATATTAAAGTATACATACTTTTTAACTTATATTGGTTGTCAGTAGAGGACCTCCCTGTGCTGTTAAAGAAAAATTATCATAAACAGGAATTTTTCTGAACAGCTCACTGCTTAAGACTTAAATATGCCTAAAAGATGAAGAGTTTGAAGGAGAAAGGCAGTGTAAAACAAAGCACTTTTATACTCAATTTTTTTATACTCCACTGAGTTTTTTTCTCCCTTGCAAGGGGCAGTGAGTGCATGTTTGCATCCCTGATGGATCAGAAAAGGACTCTGCGTTATAAATCCACACTTTCCCCCACACACAGACACCCCCAGATGACCTGAAGCAAATTAAATTGTCGTGGTTTTGTCTTTAAAACAAACCATTATTTCCCAAAGGTGGACACAGAGCTGTTTGAGGAGGCAGAGCATCACCTGCCAGAATCCAGCAGCACTGCCATCCTGCAGGCTGGAGCTCTCCCCATCTTCCAGGGGGATTGAAATTCCAATATAAAGGACCCTCTGAGAAGGTGAATGGGGGATGAACTCTCTAACAAAAATATATATTATAAGAAAAAATGAAATGTTTCATTTCTGAAAGCGCCTTTTGATCATCATAACCTTTGGTTTTAACCACTCTGGTGTCTCCTGCCAAGTGTGGTTTACTGATGACACATCCTCATGGCACCAGGAATGAACTTGTTAATAAGTTAAATAATGGCAGTACTTGCAGGCCATTTTTATAGCTGAAAATTCTCATGGCATAAAAGAGTCATCATACTGTTATTTCACTGTGGAAAACTGTTATTTTTCTTAGAATAACTTTGAACTCTGTAACTTTTTGGGAAGGGGGTTGTTTTTCAAATGAAACCCTGCTTCCTTTCTTCCCCAAAAAACTCAGCTCATATTAGCTGGAACAGCACCAAATCCACAAAGATATATATTCAGACAGATTGTACATTTAGCTAGAGCTTTTATATGTTACTAAATCCAAACAAAGAGCTAAAACAAAATGCAAAATATCACACACACACACATAAAAAAAAAGGTTTCAGAAGATATGGATTGGGATTTTTAAAGCTGAGTAAGGGAACTCAGCCCCACAAGTTTGAAAGAAATTGATTAATTTTGTAGTTGATAATCTTGGTTTACATGCCAAGTTAAATCCTGGTATAACTTCATTGTCTTCAGTGGAGTTGCACTGCAAATGCATTTGACAGCTACTCATGATTCTTCTCCAAGAATAACTCCTGAGGCAGAAGTTTTAAACATGAGTGAATGAAAGCCCCGTGCCAAGCTCTACCCTAATTTATACCCTGTACAAACCAGCTGACTTGGAAGGGAGGGTGTCAGGAAAGGCAGAAGGAGACATGAGTCTGTTCTTCCTCTGCTGGGAATTACATCAATTCCCTCTGGTGATGGTCATGTCTCCGAAAAACACAGCGGGGATCCACAAGGAACTTTGCTGGAGATTCTTCCCTTCCAAGCCTGCAAGTTCTTGCATTTCACAAGCTGGAAGGGTTCAGGGAAGAGCCTGGACTAGTCTCAGTGGAGGGCCATGAAATTCACTCCTGTTAACTGCTGCATCAATCTGAACCTTGGCTGCTTCAAAATGGATTTGAGGATGAGCGCTGGAAATGGCTATTTTCATAGGAATATTGGGATTAGTCACTTAATTTAATCAGAAAGTAATGTGTTTCAGACAGTCTCAGCGTTGTTTTGAACCAAAACCTAGCATTTTGGATTGGTTTTCTTTGGTCTCTTGGGCTATTTTTGGCTCATTTATTAGAATTAGAGTTAAACATGCCTGAGTAAAACTGACTGGTCAAACAGCACACACACCTTTGCTCAGGTGAGAGGGAAGTAATGCCCATCTCAACCCATCTTCCATGCAGCTTTACTAAAAACACTGGGGGGGTTTTATTGCTTTGCCAAAGCTTCATTGAAGCCAGCAGCAGAAATCTGACTGCTCCAGCTCTGAGTGGATTGCTAATGTCCTCACTCCTGATTCTTCTGCTGGCAGAGCTGTTTTACAGAAAAGTGATGTAATCTGGCAGTGAGTGAGCTCAACATAAACAGCCTGGCTCCACAGTAATACCCCTGCTCCAGGGGGATCATTGCTGGGGCAGGAGGCACGAGCCAGCAGAAGTTGGTCTCCAGACTGACAGCCCAAGCACTTGGATGCCCTTCCCAGCTCTTCCCTCATCGTCTATTTTCAGTCAAACCAGGCAGCAAAGTCACAGACATTGCTTTAATGCTCCACTGGAGGTCAGAGGCCCATCTGCTAAGCACCCTTAATGAGGCAAAAGTGAAGACATTTCCCATCCAACATGGTCTGCAGTGCTTATAAACAGAACAGCCTCTGGATCAAGAGCCTCTCACGTTCCCCATCTGCCAAATGCAGCTAGCTGCTAATCTCCAGCCCCATAAAAATGTGTGGAAGTGAAAAGCTTTGTAGGATGTGCTGTGACCACTGCCATGAGAGAGAGCAGAAGCATTTAGGAGGAATTATTCTGGGTCAGAAGCAGGGAGGCTGAGCAGAGGGAGGAGCAGCAGTCCCTGCACAGCCCCGAGATGTGTGCCCCAAAACTGACACAGAGCACATGGTTCTGGAGCTGAGAGTTCCCCACTCACTGGGGCTGTGCTAAGGAGGTATTTTCTTCCCTTCACTGGGCCCAAAGAAAAGTAAAGTACTTAATAAAGTACTTTATTGGCAGCAGTGTCTAGCAAGTGGCTCAGTGTGCTTTCTGTGCTCACCACTGAGGTCTGCCAGCAGAGTTAATTGCCATCTGACTGTGCATGGCAGCCACCTCCCACCCTTCCTTTCTTTGGTTCAGCTCCCACCTAAACATGTAATTATTTATCTGCATGTGCTGGAGATAATTACGGCCTGGCTTCCCCCTCCTCACCGTAGTTTGTACCCCTGATCTCTAATTCTTCACCTCTGCAGCACTGCACACCTGCACCTTTCCATCCTGTGGACATAACTCTGGCTTTCTCCTCCCAGGCTCATCCCAGCACCTCCAGTGCATTTCTACTTCTTATGGCTTGTCACCTTCTAATCTCTTATATTTGGGCACCTCCAAAATCAGCTCTTCTCCCCTTTTTCCTTTAGAGCTGCTGCTCTCTGTAACCTGTTTTTGTTGTGCTTGACTGAATTCCAGTCCCCTCCATCATTTCTGCTCTCCTCTCCAGCAATTTCCATCCACAAGTATAAGGTTGTCATAAATAGGTGGAGCATATTTAAGTATAAAAATAGTTGGACAGGTTCTTCTGTCTTTTCTCTCTCTTTATCAGTTTCTCCAGGTCCAGGCTCAGGCTCTGCCACACAGGTGAAGCATCACTGCTTCTCCTTCACAGTATGGTTGCCATATAGTTAATTTTTAAAATCTCTTTGATTTTTAAATCTGTTTTAAGTAATTTTAAACCTGTTTAGTTTTCTTAAATCTGTTTTTAAAACTGTCCTTGACAAAGAAGGTAGTAAAAGAGAATCTGTTAGTAGCAATTAGAGAAGAATCATGACCAAACTTTCAAAACAACAAGATGCTTGAACTATTCCTGCTATGATAAAAGGTGCAGAAAAAAAAAAGTCCTGGTGCAGCATCACCATGGATGGGAAATCAGCCATAAAGAAGTCATCTTGTTTTGTTAGGACATTCAGGTTAAGGAGCATGGCTTGAAAACTTACTTTAAATAAGAATTGCCACATTTATTCTGAGGAACAAGGACAGCATTTCAGCAAAGCCTAAGCAAAAAGTCAAAGTAGAATTTCCTAAGGAAAACAGAAACTTAAAATAACACCAACTTCAAATTCTAAGTTGTTTTTAAAGGGTTTGCAGGGATGGAAAAAATGAAATACAAGCACATAAGTAGCAAGATCTTAGCCTATAAGCTGAAACCAAGAACTACCTGTCCAGTGCTCCAAAATCTTAACTTCTTTTTCTATTTCTGCAAATTGATTAATAGCATGTGTTGACCAATGGTTTGAAATATTTAATCTGTTTTCTTCAAGTAGGCAAAATGTGGAAGTTAAACTGTCACAAGGAAGGCATGCCAAAATAGAGAGGGAAGCTATTTAGCCAATTATTTCTGCCTTACAAGGTTTACAATCCAAAGGAAAGTTTTCAAGAATAAAATCATTTCGATCAACCCCTCGTTTTGAAGTGTCAAAGCTGGTTCCAAAACCACCAGCACTTTTTCCACTGGTTACAGGATACTTAAAGCATCCAAAGTAATAACTTTAATAGGATACTTAAAGCATCCAAAGTTATGACTTTAATGCTGCAAAGTTTTTGGTTTTGATTTGAGGTTTTTAAATTTTGTTTTTGTTTCTGATTTTGAGTGGTTTTTTGTCATTGGTTTTTTTTGTTTAAGTTTTTGTGGTGGGTTTTGTGGGTTTTTGGGGGGGACTTTTTGTGGGTTTTTGTTTGTTTGTTTGTTTGTTTGTTTTTGGGTTTTTTTGTTTGTTTGGGGTGTTTGTTTGTTAGTTGGGGTTTGTGGTTTTTTGGGTTTTTGTTTGTTTGTTTGTTTGTTTGTTTTTTTGTTTTTTTTAATTTTGTTTTGTTCTATTGCCCCCATCCAAAAAACATGAAGTGGTCCACAAACAGTCACAAGTTCTCAAGTGCCCCAATAAGCAACACTGCCTCCTGCTCACAGCCCAGGAGAGCTGCTGCCTGTTCCACTCACGTGGAAAACCTTGCTGGGAAAGCTTTAAAGAACCTGCTGAGTTGTTGTCCTGCCCTTCTCACCCCAAATCTCTTTGTCCCTGCAGCTCTCGTGGTGCGGTTCCTGACCAAGAGATTCATCTGGGAGTACGACCCCACGCTGGGTAGGTCATTGTGTCCTGCAAGGATGCTGTGGAATGGCATGGCTGAGGCAGTGGAAAGCACCAGAGTTAAAATTCCAACTCTTGATGGCATGGGTGAAACCAAGGAAATCACAAGAGTTAAAATTCCAAGCCTTGATGGCATGGGTGAAACCAAGGAAATCACAAGAGTTAAAATTCCAAGCCTTGATGGCATGGGTGAAGCAATGGAAACCACTAGAGTTAAAATTCCAAACCTCAGTCAGCCTCTCAGTTTGCTGTAAAAAAGCCTCTCTGGTCATTTTAAGCTGGAAGGAATTGTTACCTAAGATGGCAAAATGGAGAAGCAGCAACACCCAGACAAAGGCTGAGTTAGGCACATCTCTGCCCACTCAGAAATCCATGGGAATTCTGCCATTGAAATAAATTTCCTTCAGCATTTTGCTCTTCAAATCATTTAGTGTGGGGTCAGTTTTCTGCTTTTGAATAGGCTGAATGTCATCTGCTTGAGGATGAGATGACTGGGATGCAGATCTGTATCCTGGGATAGAGATCTTAATAATTCCTGGCCAAACAAAGGTAGATTTTTACAGCCAGCCTACCTAGACTTAGGTAATGTTTTTTGTCCTCATTTTCAAACATTTATTGTCTCTCATTTCAAAAAGTGAGAGATTGCTGACCAGAGAGAGGAAGCAATCATCTAAAGGGCATCCACACAATCCTTCCACTGCTCCCACTTAGCTCTGTTGGGTCTGGCATTTTGAAGAAAATATCTCAAAAAACCTGTCAAAACATTGCCCTGAATTAGAGCTTTACTTAAAATTTGTGCCAAGGTCAATTTTCTTAGCATTTCTTCAATTAGCATATATTTAAATGCTTTGCAAATCCAGGCCAAGAAGTCCAAGACGAGCTATTCACTTCTTAGAAGGTGCCTACAATACCTCAGGATTAAATAATTCACATACAAAGTAAAGAGCTGGAAAATTCTCTATTCTCTAACAATATGTTCCTCTCTCCTTCCTAATGTTTCTTTGCAGGCTCCAACACAGATCATACAGTTAAATATATATTTTTTAAAATTAATGTTCTTTCCTTAAGAGGTGTCATTAAGGAAATAGAAAATGCCATAAAATTGCACAGCAGAAATGAAGTTTAATATATTCTATTACTGAACCCTTTGTAAAAAGCAAGTATGCAGGATCATATTAAGCATTTTTGTTTTGCAAAATGGAGAGAGAACAGATATCCAAACTCCCATCTTTGGAAAATAAATCTCAGCACAACCTGAACTCAGATACATTCTTTTATCTGCTACTATCAATATATTCCTCAGTGAATTATGTGTCACCTGCCTTGTGCTGCACAGTGGAATGTGCAACAGAATGTTCCTTCAGTATTATTAGTGTTAGTACTTCTCATTTCTATCTCTGGTACATCATTCTGAGGACTTGACAAGAGGTGTATAAATATAAAGCCTTCTCTATCAGTGTAATCCAAGTTCATCAATTTCTTACAGGGCCACTGCATGCAAAAGCATCCTTTATGCCTGGTTTAAGCACATAAATGAAGTTATTAGCAAGCCACAAGGTTTTTTGTTTTTTTTTCTCCATTATGAAGGCCCCATGCCCTTTTTGCTGTGCAAGGCTTGACATTTGTTTCTGTTTTACAAATGAATGCAATTGCAAATTACTGTGCCCCTCAGGAATCTAATTGTCTTCTCCTTGTGTGCAGGCAGCAGTGTTATCTCAATAAACTAAAAAATTAAATCTCTTCTGACTTTACTGAATTCTACATCCCCACTGAGTTTAGAGAATAATAGCTTAAATTATGTATTGCAGTCTTTGTGATGCTCAGAGCTCTAGGTTGCTCTGAGGAAAAGGTTTGAGAAATTCAAAAATGAATAAAACTCTTGTCAAGGAGTTATTTCTTAATCACATTGGTCTCTGGTAGAAGCTGCTCACCAAGAGACTGTTTTGTAAAGTATTATTTTGTCAAACTACAAATCACAATGGGATTCAGAAAAGGTCCTGAAGTGTTAGAGATGAAAAATTATCTTGAAATTGTAATCACTGTTTAGGCCTTCAGAGATCAATCAGAAAGAAACTGTACCTTGAAAAGCTTTGGAAACCAGTGCTTGATAAAAATGAATTTCTGTCTTTTAGCATTGTCATCCTGCAGTGATTTGGTTTCCAGTTACCTGCAAACATCTGAATTCACTGAGAAGTTTTAGCAGAGTGGATTAATTTCCTCTCAGCAGTCATGGGCTGGCAGTTCTGTGGAAAGAGGGATATCTACATGCTCAAGCAATACAAAAAATTAAAGTTGTGTCAGGGAGAATCATTTCCTCTACAGGGAGAAATAAGCAGCTTTGTCAAGTTATTCTAAAAGGGCAGCAGTAAAACAGATGCAAACCATCCAGCTACTAAGCAATGAGAGCTTTTGCCAAAAATCACTGGGGCTGTGACAAAAACATCAAATTTATAGTTTATTTCTTATGTCAAGTTTTCAACCACCCATTAGCCCTCTGATGCAAGCAATCCCCAGATAATTGCTATTTTTAGGAAAGCTTTCACCAAGCTGTTCAAGGCCTGATGGAAATTCAGCATTAATCTAAACTAATCATATTTTTAAAAAAATTAAACCTATTCCTCTTTTTATTTATGGCTGGCACATTTTAACAGGAAGGGGAAAAAATAAAACCCCACACCTTATAAATATTTCTTCCTATTCTAACCTGCCAGAAGAAAATGAAGGGCCATATTTTTGGCAGCACCTGGATGGAATGCTGTACCACCAGGAGCCAAATTCCCAAGCACAAAATAACATTTTCTGGCAGGAGGGACATCACTGAACCCTGCAGGCTTCGGAAAACAGAGCTGCTGCTGAGGTTGGGTCTGTGCAGACACTGGTGGGACAGCTGCACCTTCACAAAAATACATCTCACTCTGCTTTTCATGTCACTGTTCTCAGCAAAGGTCATTTTCTGGGCAGTGTGAACCACCAGCCTGGACTCATCCAATATTTCTGTTTAACTGGCAAGTTGTTGTGGCAGGGGGTTTTTTGTTTGCTTTTCCAAAAGGTGCTGAATTCCTCGAGGTAAATTCCTACCTGGCATTATCAAGGTGGATGGGTCTCCACATATCCATCTTCATTTACAGTAAATTGCAGCTATCTCACATTTTCAGCAGGATTAAAGAGCTCTGTGTAGAGATGGAGCTGCATGTTTTAAAAATCACGCAGTTGTTTTCTAAAATATTAAATACACAAAGAAGTCAGCATCAAACCAGTCTTCTTTAGCTAGTTAAATGTGCACTGAGAAAGGGGATTGGGTTCCCACGTGGATTTCACCAAAATGCATTAATGTTTATGTGTTCTTAAGTAGAACACAACTTGGAAAATGTGTAAGCAAGCTGGGTGTGATGTCAGACACTCCAAAAGGGCACCAGTGAAGTCACACTCTTACCATGAATGTGGGACTCCAGTGACTCCAGGGCTTGACACCATCAATTTTCAGGGAATTCAGCAGGGAATAGCTGCTCTCCCCAGTCCCAGTAAATTGCAATAACAGTCTGCACCTTGGAAATTCCCCCCAGGAGACATTGGCAATGCCCAGAATTTAGGGTACCTTCACCTGAGCTCAAAGATGGGGAGATATTGTGGTTACTTTGATATTTAATTGATTTTAAAATTGGAGGTGCTGAATCAGAGTAATCAAGGGAACTGCTAAATTTATTTTTTTTTTCCTGGGAGGCAAAAAAAGGAGGAGCAAGCCCAAAGAGCCATCAGAGCAGCAGGCAGACAGAGGGACTGCAGAGAACTTCATGGATAGCAGCAAATTCCCTGCCTCCATAAGCCATGAGATGCAGGGAGAATCTCCTGGATCAAATGATGAAAGAAGAAAATTCATCATTGCTATGGCTGAGAGCTTTTAAAACTAATCTTGCTGCATTTCTCTGAGAACACATTTCTTGTTCCACCAAAACTTGAACAATTTGCTTTGCTAGAAACAGAGCTGGGGTATCAAAGGAAAAGGGAGTATTATGAACTATATTTTGTCATTTGTTTTGGATTAGCATTTTTATGTATAGTTGGGAGAATCAGGGGATTCCTGAGGCTCAAGGACTTTAATATCAATTTTTGCTATATAGGAAAAAAAACCCAAACAAATAAAACCCCAGGTAAATGCAGGAGAGGCTCCTCAGATCTTTCCCTCTTTCTGTTACTGATTTGTTTCTCTGCAGTCTCTGTGTCTCACCTATAAAATCCTTCCTCTTACAGAAGGATTGTAAATCCTTAGAGAAACTGATACTCAGATTGGAGGCACTCATCAAAGGCACACAGAAACACCAAGCAAAGACTGGATTTGAGACAAAAATCTACTTATACCAGCAAACAAGGAGATGATATTTCTGTTGACTTTTCTAAGAGTGTCTGGGCTTTCTCACACGAGATGTCTTTAGCTGTTCACACATTGCATAGGACTTTGGGAATCCTCTGAAAAGAAAATTCTCTGTTAGCAGGGAATCAGTAGAACAGGACATGACAGACTGCCCTGTGCATGAAGGCAAAGAAAGACAGAAAGCAAAGGGGTTTATTTAATTTGAATGGGATAGAGAGAAGATTCTTCACTGCTTTAAAGGAGGAGAGGTGACAGAAATAGGAGACTTAAGAAAAAATATGATTTTGCCAGGACTGCTAGATTAATAGTGACATTTTTGAAGTGTGTTTCTCCAGAGTGTATCACAATTTTTTTACAGGTTTCTGTTCACTCTTTTTTCTCCTGGCACAATAAAAATCTTGAACAGTGTTTCTATAAAGCCTTATCTAATGCAACATACAGACACCCCCAAACATGGGTAAAATGTGGAAGTATCAGGAAAACAAGAAAGATAGGAGACAAAGTTGTAAAAATTTCTTGAAGGAATGAAACAGAAACCTCTCTTAGAGCCCTGAATTCTCCCACAGCAGAAAAGTAAATCTCCTACAGACGAGCTCAAGACTTGCAAATTACACCACTGTGGCAAGAACAGCAGAAATGACTTTGTGAAGGTGTTTACACTGGCAAGAAGGCTTTTCCCACTGGAAAACTTCTTGCAAGGATGATTATTTTTACATTAGAAGGGCAGTTTTGCCTACATTTGTAGCTGGGGGAGGTTCTGGTAGCAACACTCTATCATTCAGGAATCACAAGGAAAGTTTGGAGGTCCCATAGATGATATAAATAATATGGCAAAACTAGAAAATAATGCTAGCCTGAGTTTGTTTTCTACACTGGATAAATACAGGTCTGTATGAGCAACATAAACAACAGAGTAAAGTAGGAATATATCAGGAATAGATCAGGAACAGATCCAAACTGGCTTTCATCAAAATGGTTGAGAACCAGAAACAGCTTCCCAGCTGTGGGAATCAAGATCTCACTAAAGAGTAGAAGAATTTAATATCATTTATTATATATTATAATTCATCCTAGCCAGAGAAGATGCAAGAACTGTTTTTTGGGGATAACTTTGTGCCACTGAAGCCACGATAAAGAGCTCAGGTCCAAATGCAGCTCTCCAGGATTGTCTTTGCTGTCTGGTTTATTCAGCTAGCACATTGTCTGGACAGCTGGAATTCCATGTGAACACAAACTCCTGATCCCTGGGATTGCCATCCCCATTGCAGATCCCAAGTTAAAGAAACACTGTCTTTGTGCTTTGTGGATTTTCCATTTTCTTGACTTGTGGCTCACTCAGCAATTTTGCCTTAACCCTCCTGAAGGTTTCACTGCCTGTCTCTAGCAGGAAAATCCTACAGCAGCACAGCTGCGAGAGAGACTGCCCAGCCAGCAAACAGAGCTTTCAACAGAGCAGCCCACAGTCAAAGAGGTGTTAAAAATCATTAACTGATGGCCCCTCCAGCCCTTGGGTGTGAGCCCTGGAAGGAAAGCAGCCTCCCCTGCCAGCCCTCTGCTCTTCCAGCTGCACTACAGTGCAGGCTCCAGGGAGCTCATGATGGAAAATAACAATTTTCTTCAGAGAGCAGAAGAGCAGAGAGTCCTGCTGCCATCACCTTGCAGAATTTGTTTTCTGTATATTTTCTCTGAACACCTGTGTTGGCACCTCCAGCTTGTGCAAGCCCAGGCCAGGAGCAGCACACGTGGTCCTCAGCCAGAGTGGGGATGAGGAACCAGCAACAATTTGGGGCTGGGAGGAAAGGCTGCCAGCCTGTGCCTCAGGGAATGCCATGACAGATGTGTAGGCACTTCAGAAATCCCTGGGAAGTGGCCTTATTCTCCAGCCAGCTATTTGTATCCTCAATTTTTATTGACAAAATTACTCACTCCTTCTGCCTCAGTGCTCAAGGGATTCAGTCCTCAGCAGTCCAGGTTGTGCCTTCCTAGGCATTCTTCCTGTGATCATGTTTTTCCTACATCAAAACAGCAGAAACATTATTTAACTTGATATACATTTAATATGTTGCCTCATTTTTACTGTGCTCTCCCAGCAGGAGGGATTTCTACTGAATGTATTACAGCAATGAGCCATGAAAATATTCCCAGTTTCTCTGAGGTGTTTCTAAGGAAATGGACTCATATGGCCTAAAGCACCTTAAAACACCAACTCTGGCTCCTAAAATTCTCAACAAAGGCTTGAAATGATGAAACTGTAATTGAGAGCAGCAACAGAAGATGCCTACAATAACATGGGAAGCAGTTATCTGAAAATGTGGTTTGTTTTCTTTCATATGAGTCTCAAGATGAAGATATCCCCGATGCCAGTAATAAAAATACTGCTTTTTTACAGTAGCTCAACAGACAGCAAAATTCAGGAATGGCAGGGGCTGTTCTTGTTATAGCTACAGCTGCAAAATATTTCACCCTTACTTATGTTGCTCATCTTATTCTGGAATGTCTCCCAGATGAGCAGAACTTCCCAGTGCTTGCCTCTGCACCTTCAGGAGAGAAGGATTTTGTTTTACTTGTTTTGGGTGTGAGAAGTCTCCCTGGTTAGTTTTCATTTACATTGTCAGAAGCAAGGTGAAACTCAGCTTCATCAACAAAGATTTCTTGCTTCTCTCAAAAGGCAAGACAAAAAGACAGCAAAACATGATTTATTTAGGATAAAATTCATCAGGGACATAATTCCTACCATGAACCAAAATCCCTTCCAAGCATTGGCAAGAAAATGAAATGAAAACCAAAAAGCAACAAACCAAAACAGCCAACCAACAACAGTTTTAACCTTTGAGCTTATTCCCTGCCCAAATTTTCTTTGCCTATCCCAGGAAAAATTGAATGTGGACAGAATCTATAGGAAAGGAAAACCAACACCACTTCTCAAAAGAAACCCATTCTTCACATGCAAGAGAAAAATGATATTTGCATGCAGCAGGAGGTAACAAACAAAGACATTTTTTATTTGAGCTTTTAGAGTACTCTTCAAGAAAACTATTCTATAATTTCTGTTTGGAGGCCAAAATATTATTTATTGAAAATATCCACAGATGAAGAAGAAATATTTTTTTCTCCAGACTAGGTTTATATTACTCATGTGCTCTACCTAGAAAGAGGAAATCCTAGGGATGCAGCAGATCCTCTCCTGCCAAGATGAGAACTTTGTAGTCTGTTGGGGCTATGTAAACACCAGCCATCTATTACCTTCCCACTTAATGAAAAATAGGAGGATGTTATAAAAACCAAGCAGCTCACTAGGCAGAAACCTAATCAAGCCTCATTCCTCCTGGATTTGTTCTCCATAGTTCACACTACAGTACCTGGAGTTTTTTAAGTCATACTGCTCAGAAGAATAGAGATATTTGTAATATGCTTATCAACACCAAGAGCTCCCATGGAAGTTTTTTTATTTTTTTCCCTGCAAAACGATTTTTTTTCTATAATTATTCAGCAGCCATGGTCATTTGATTAATGAATTAATGAATTATTGTGGCTCAAACCCACACCAGCTCCTGTCACTTTCCAACACATTTCTCAGTCCTTTTGAAAGCTCTAGATATATTTCAAACAAACCTTAATTTTTCAAAGATGGAACCATGAGAACCAAGAGTGCTTTGCACAGCAGGAATGCAGGGGGATTGCAGATTTCTGACCAGGAGCCACTGTGAAATCTCTCATCAGCCCCAAAGCCACACTCCTCAGCACCTTTGAGCCTCTTACTGGGAATATGACTGGGAGCACAGCACACACCCCCACAGCAGCAAGGAGAGGTCAGGTTTACTTATTTATATGGAAGCAGAGCAAATAAATCAATCTATTTCCCACAGGCTCAGCCTGCACAGCAGCCCCCTAACTCTGCTTTTACCCTTGAGCAAAACCCAGCACTGTGGTGTCTGTCCCATCTCTGAGGGCTTAGCCATAGAGATAGAGGTAGAATATATATGTAATATCTGGTGTAAATCACAATCAGAAGTGCAGAAAATGCCTAAAATCATCTTGAGAGCCACTGCTAGAGTGTTACACTTTGCTTTTTCAACTTTGTGATGATGCAAGCACAGGACTTTTACAGCCTGGATTCATCTGGCCAATTTTGGACTTCCAAGTACTTTTGGGGTGCAGTTTATTCCAGGAGAGAACTCAGACAGGCTGTATCCACCAGCACCTATGTTATTTCATCACCTCTAATAGGAGTCAAGGGTGCTTAGCTGAGACACAGACACCTGTGTTGTCAGGGGTTTATTTCAGTCAGGGGTCCAGCAGTTATCTCAAGCCCTGTAATTAATATCTCAAGAAAAAGTAAAAAAGAGAAAGAAAATAA
>WEIU01019290.1:1050070-1060981 GCA_013389925.1 Aegithalos caudatus
AAAAAAAAAGGTAAAAAAAAAAAAGAAACAAGAAAAAGAAAGCAGTGCCACAAAGATGATCCTAATAAATCCCAAAGTAAGGCACTGTTTTTGTGATGTACCATGGGATCAGTGTGAGCAGACTGGAACTCCCATCTTCAGGGCTCATCATTTACAAGACATCCAGATTTCCAGATTCTTCAGATAAGGCATTTCCCTTGAAGGAGAAGCCATGCCTGTGATCACACCAAAAATGCTTTCAACATCCAGCTGTTTTACACTGCTCATTAAAATTCACCCAGCTACCACACATTCCAAAGCACAGGAACAGACACACATTTAGTGAGATTTATTTCCACCAATCTGACCTAAATCAGTGCTACTCATCCAAGATCAAATTCCTTTCCAACGTGAGCAGCCAAAGCAAGTTAAACCTGCAGCATAAAGCACTGCCAGTGTTCTATTTTGAGAAAGTCAAGTATCACTTCAGATTCATCCTGCTTTTGCACAGTGAATGAGCAAAAGTCTCTTCCTTGAGATTTATTCTCCCATCTCATAGGGAAGATCTGTATGGCCTAGCCCATCCTGCCTCCTGAGGATATTTCACAACTCTCCTGCAGTCATGGCTGGGTGAGAACTTTCCCAGGTTCTGTGGAAAAAATTCTCAGCAGCCACCTGTCAGGCAGGGCCAGATGGCTGAAGGCATATGAGCACTGCAAAGCCTTAGCAAGTAAGGAGCTAAAAATCACATTGCTTACTCAGAGAGCAATCTCTTCTCCACAGCACCCTCCCCCAAAGAAACACAGCAGAAGCTCCAAAATAAATTAGAGCTTGGAGTACTACACAGGGAATCCCAAGCTAACACTGCACACTGAAATACCTCATTGAAGGTGCAGCTCTAACACCAAACTAGGGTTTTCTGCTTTTCATGCATTCCCTGAGGGAATTGTGTGTGGATGGCACAGATAAGACAAGCCACCAAAGGACTTTGGTATAGCTCACTCTGCTGTGCAGGTATAACCTCAGGATCACAAAGGGAGACTCCAACTCCTTCAACAGCCTGGAAATCCTGTCCACAAGGGGTATTTACAGCCTCTAAGAAAACACAGTCCTCATGGCCTGAAATCCTACAGCAAGCTTGCTTGCCATCTGCCCAAGTAAATGGACCATTTGTCCCTGTTGGAGACAGCTGGGCTATTACAGCAATTAAGGTGGCACAGGGAGGGAGTGACATTTTTTGGTTTGGGAAGAGGCTGTTTGCAGCACTGACAGCACAGAAGTATTCCTGATTGTGAAGAGGTGACCTTCCTAAGTTAATAATGAAAACAGGCATTCACGAAACACGAGCCCTTCCAGAAGTTCAAGTTAAAGAAATGTGTTTCCTCAAACGATATCCTTTGTTCCTGTTGAAGAGATTTGCACCAAATGAAAGAATTGTGTTTCTGACAATGCAAAGCATTCATAGTCACTGGCCAGACTTTTACAGCCTTACATATTTGCCTTTTGATATAGGACATCTGTTAGCGAGCAACAGTAATAAATCTGAATGTTAGCACAGATAGTTTTCCACGTTTTAGGTCAAATGCTATCAAATTTAGCTTATCAGCTTATAAAGATAAAACAAGCTCCTTTGTCATTAGTTTTCTGATTAGTTGCTTGGTTCCAGAACCTGGGACAGTAAATAGGGCTGTTGTTGTTTTTCCATAGTGTAAATGCTTAATGCCTGCTGGTTATCCTTATAAATCATAAACAGGGAAATCACTGCTTGATCCTTTGTTAGAAGAGGGGAATGTGATGATTTCAGCATGTTCAAAACACACATTCCTAAAATACCTAACTGCTCTGTAATTTTTTCACAGTATAAGGCCTGAGCTTAGTGGTTAGGTTCCTTAATCTTCAACCATACTGCTTTTGATCAACAAGCTATGCAGTGAACACTCTGCTGAGCGGGATACTTTGAGAGTTGTGGCATTGTCTTCCAAAGGTAGCAGGTCCCTTTCCTGGGAGCAAACAGGAAAAATGGGATGCAGCTTTGCATAACTCTCTGCAAACTGTCCTTTGTTGGCTGCAGATTGCAGCTTCCACCAGGCTTTTGCTGGTCTAAGGCATGGGAAAGGAAAGGAAAGGTGGTGCCCTGTGGAGAGAGGTAAAAGTGTTGCTGTTTTAGAAAAGAGGACTTGAATGTGCTCCAGGATGGCTGGAAAAGCTCCAGCAAAGAAAATTTAGTCAAACTGTGCGTCAAATCCCCGCTCTTGTGCCGGGAGATCTGTGAGGAAGATTTTAAAAAAAGGGAAAAAAAAGGAGAATTACGTTCTTTTAATACGTTTCACAGCATGTGTTCTTATTTTTAGAGTCGACATACCGTCACCAAGCTACCATTGATGATGAAGTGGTCTCCATGGAGATACTAGACACAGCTGGCCAGGTGCGTGGGTGATGTGCTGCTACCCAAATCCTTGGCTTGGGTATGCAGCAGAGGAGGAAAATGTGCAGCAGAGGAGGAAATCTGCAGCAGTCCTGAAAGTGACAGGTGTGCCCTACTCTGGGGACACAGATTTGCTTCGGGGCAGAAGCCCCTCTCTGGATCCACACCCTTCTGCAAGGGATCCTGCTTGGGAGAACAAACAAGTCAAGGGACTAACTCTGGGGGGAAAATTATTTTGTTGTCATGCCTTTTTATTCAGGGCCAGCCCAAGAAGTAGGCACAAAGTCACAGTCTATTTCTACAGTCAAGTGATGAGGCTTGACAGCTTCAGTCAATGATTCCCACTGAAGTGAAGAGCAGATTTGTCATAGTCAGGTCTCCCTTTTAGAACATGGCAGGTGCACATGCTGCACAGGCCTAGGCAGGTCATGGCACTGGGTGGAATACATCTCCTGTGCTACATGATAAAAAAGATGATGGTGCCTTAGGAAGGCTGACCTGAAACAGAGACTGAACAGAGCTGGAGAATAAAGCAGGGATTTATTGAAAGGCCTCTAGGATATGTCTTGGGCAGGACAGAGCCTGACCAGGGCTACACCCAAGGTGGACGCAAAATGGTCACAAAATGGACAAATGGTCACAAGGTCTCACACTTGGATCAGTTTTGGTCCATTTGCACCTTGGGGTTGAATTGTCCCATTCCAGCTCCAGGCTGTGAGCTCCCATCCTTCTTGTTCCTCCCTGCAGCCACCCTTGTTTGTGCTTTGGGGCTGAAAGTTGTCCTTGGTGTGCAGCAGGACAAGGATTTGTTTTGTGTCCCTGCTGTGTGCAGAGCTGAGTGACCCTGACTGTGAGCTCAGAACCTGAAATACAGGGGAGATAAAACTTAAGGCATCAGTGATGGGTGCAAAGTATAAAGTAAAGCAGACACACGCAGCTTTGTAGGCTTTGGAGGACCAGCACCTCTCTGAAGGTCTGCTGCCTTTTTCACAAATCAAACTCCTAAGGCATTTTTCTGCCTTTTCCAACAGGAGGATGCCATTCAGAAAGAAGGACACGTGCGATGGGGCGAGGGCTTCGTGCTGGTTTACGACATCACGGACAGAGGCAGCTTCGAGGAAATGCTGCCCCTCAAGAACTTGCTGGACGAAGTGAAAAAGCCCAAAAACGTCACCCTGATCCTGGTGGGGAACAAAGCAGACCTGGATCACTCCAGGCAAGTCAGCACAGAGGAAGGTGAAAAGCTGGCCACGGAACTTGCCTGTGCTTTTTACGAGTGCTCTGCTTGCACGGGAGAGGGAAACATCATGGAAGCTTTCTACGAGCTGTGCCGGGAGGTGCGGCGCCGCAAGATGGTCCAGGGCAAAACTCGGAGGAGAAGCTCCACCACCCACGTCAAGCAGGCCATCAATAAGATGCTCACCAAAATCAGCAGCTAAAAAGGAGCTGCCCTGAGCCAGAGAAGTGTTTTAGAGAGGATGAGCTTGGAGCAGGGATGGGGCGAGCAGGGCGCGTTTGTTGAGAGGCGGCCAAATCTTCGCAATGGGATAAAAACCAAAATGACAAATGCAACCACTTTTTTTTTGAGTGACACAGAATCCTACTGTTTTCCTGTTTTAAAATGTATTTAGCCACACTGCTTCTGACTAATGTTGGAAAAAAAAAAAAAAAAACAAACAAAAACAACCCACCAAACACCAAATGAACTCCAAAGGATTAGACAATTGTGGGGATTGGCGAGCAAGGGAGAATCTTCTGCTTCTACATGGCTAGCTCCAATCCCCTGCAAGTCAGTAGTGCCTAAACATCATTTCCAGCCAGACAGCTGCTCAGTAGTCATTGGAGAGTAAGATTCAACTCTCAGTCCATCAACAACCATCACAACTGGCGTTCTCCAGGGCTGAATATGGGTAGAGGCTGCTGTGTTGAATCAGAAAGTTCACCTGACACCCTCACCAGCTCTAAGTTGGCTCATTGTGTGCTTTCACTGCTTCCTTGTTGTTTTTGTCAAATCCATGAGTGTTGATGTTCTTAGCAAGGTATGCAAAAAATATAGGAAAGGTTTATATCCTGGAGTGTTTAGCCAGCTAGACACACATTTCAAGAGAGCTGAAGTTCAGCTGCTCTTCCAGCTCCTCTGAAGCTGCAGGATTCTCTAGACATGATCATCTAGTCCAGCAGCATTTCAGCATTTCCCCCTCAAAGCATAGTACAATTCTTAGGGAAATGGGAGTGTATGTGTTGGGAAATCAAACTTAAAAAAAAAAAAAAGAACCATATTCCTATTGACTTAGCTATGGGTAGTTTTTAGCTGCTTTCCTTTTTTTTTTTTCTTCTTTCTTTCTTTCTTTGTTTTTTTTTCAATTCAAGAAGTTCCTCTCAGTCTATTTTATACTGAAGGAGAACTGAATCCCTGGGAAGGCAAGCATTTAAAGTCTAAGCCCAAATGTAAATCAGATCTGAGTGGCCTCTACCATATCAAAAGACCATAATTTTCAGCTGTTTAAACTTCCAGATGCTGCTTGGAGCACTCTGGGGCTTAAAGCAGTGCAGGATTTTTGTGAGGCATATTGAAGCAGAAACACATTCTATCAGATTTTGGTGCCTGGGATTAAAGATGCCCAATTTTTTCCTTCTCCCTCCTCATTTCATTTAAGCCAGCTGCCAAGATTTTTCTCCTTTCTAGTTGGTTTGTTAACTGCTAAAAATGCAAGAACCAAGACTGGGAGATTTTAATTCAGATTGTACTGGTCCCCCACCAGTGTTGCAGAATCCCTTTAGACAGCTCAGACTGTCAACATGTGGAACCACAGCCAGGGGCTGGGATGACAAATTAGGAGTGTCCTCCTTTGAGGAACAGCCCCCTTGTAGCATTTACTTACAACTTTGTTCTCCACTGCTCTGTACTCCATGTGGTTATTTGTGAGGAACTGTCATGAAGGCTATGAAATTCAAATTGCCACAGATGTAGGAAAGTGAGTAAATCTAACTGGATAATACTTTGTAGAGTTATAGGTATCCATACAGGTGGTAAAACAGTCTGAAGAGGCAGATCTGTGAACAGAGAAATGTTCCAAATTAGGACTTCTGTTAAAAGTATTCACTTAAAGATGTTTTACCAAAGAATTTTTTTTTTAAACTTTCACTTTTACCCAACCAGCAAAGAACATCACATTCAGATGTATATTTTATGTGGGCTGTTGTTTGATTTCTCTGCTCCTGTATTCTAGGTGGTAAAAACTCATTTCACTGTCCTGGAATCAATGTCTACCTTTTGTTCCTCATGCTCACATGTGTTGCTGTACCTCAGCTGGACACACTGCAATGGAAACTTCACCGTGTGCTTCTGGGCAGGGGGTCCTTGCAGCAGGTCCCTGTGACACCCCTGTTCCCAAACTACTCATCATTACCTTTTATAAAAAAGAAAGAAAAATACCAAAAAAAAAAGGGAAAAAATAGAGGTTTTGCCATTTTTAGTCCTATTAGTAATGTAGAATCAATCCAAGTGCAAAAGAGCATTCACAAAACAGAATCCTTTAGCTTTAGGGACTGAACTCTCAAGCAATTTAGTTACATTAGGAGCCAGGGTGAGCATTTGCAAGTTGAAGCACTAAGGTTCTGTTATCAAATCAGTGCTGGTGCACACATCTGAAGTAAACAAAATCCTTACCTGCAATCCCATGGCAACGTAGCCAAGTCTGTACTTTGGTATGCCAGGCAATTGATTCATCCCTCTTAGAAAACTTCAACAGTCCTTTTATCTGAAAAACCTTTCTTAGGGTTCAGGTTGGAGCTGCATTTAAAATACAAAAAGGTTATAAATGAATGACAAGAGAAAATAATAAATCATATTTGTGCTAGGAGAGTTGAAAGGAAGGAGAGGGTAAGTTACGGCCCTCATACTTTCCAAAAGATTTCCAGCAAATTGTGTCTGCTTTTATAACATCTGTGTGGACAAATTATAAAATCCTGGTAAAAATAAAATGTTCCACTGTGAAAACATCCCTTGTTACATAAAGAACTGACAATAAAAATAGTAACATTCCTTTGAAAAGACTGAATTTGGAGACTGCCAAACAAGATAAACACTTGGTAATAAAGGAGGCTGCTATTTTGTGATGTTTCCTCCAAAACAAACACAAATTTCTTTGCTTAGTGGCTCATTAATTTTTTTTTCCCTCAAAGGCAGTTCTACAATAGTGTATCTGTTGATATGCATCACACAGTATTAAATGCAACTTGATTTCCTGTAGCTCACAACGTTGCAACACATTACTGGGTATGTTATAAATCTGTCATATTTCCACAATGTGCAAATTGAGCCCCAAATTGCCCAAGCACTGAAAAGGCTGAGTGCAGCATTGAACCCACATTCTGTAGCCTTTCTGCAGCAGACATCAACAGATTAAATTCTGTTTCCCCACTGCTGTTTAAGTGTGTATGTGTGACACTAACATTAAATTTCTCTCCTCTGCCCTCTGTCATTTCTCTGGAGAGAGGATGGGAAGGAAGATGAACAAAAACAGGGAGGAAGGGTGAAAGGGATACTTGTTACCTGCAACAAGTTGATTGTCACTTATGAAGTTTTTTTAAATATTTATCTTCAATTGATGAAGAGTTAGTCATGCCCGTGCTGCAAGACCTGGATCAGGACCCCAAACTTCCCTAGAACTTTTGAAAATCTTCATATCTGGGGGTTTGGTGCAACCACAGCTGGAAGTGAGGATCAGCCACTGGGTTTGCACCTGGATCCAGACAGGTTGTCCCCAACCTGGGGATAGTTGGATCTGGCAGTTTGCTACAAGGCTAGTTGATTTTTATATATATAATGATCTGTATGCATTTTTACATTAAAAAATATGGAAAGCTTGTGCTTGTAGATAATATATGAGAAAAAAAATAAAAAAGAAAAAGAAAATACAGTGTTTTCTGTACTGAAGCCTCACTTATTGATCTTCCATTAGATGTCTTCAGTGTTCCTTTGAGCTGTTGAGGGCCAGTTCCAAAAGGCCTGTTTTGCTTTTTATTTAATCTTTATCTAAGGAAAACAAACAGCTAATTTTACTGGAATAAGCACTGTAAAATTTGGATGATTTTATTTGAACTTCCTTGGCTGTTAGTCCTGGAATCGAGAAGTCAAACAACATCTACAGTGAGGCACAGCTCCAAATGTCCTTGCTAACTATTTCAAGGTTGATGAAAAAGTCAGGAGGGTTATTATAGGGGAGAAAATGGAAGGGTTACTAATGGTGAAACCCACCAAAAGCTGTGCTGCCTACTAAATAACACAGATCTTGATCCCAAGCTTCTGAGGTGAAATCCTGGGCTGAGAGCTCTGGGAGATTTATGCTGGTGATTTGGACTTTTCACCTGCTGCCAACTATACCCATATTCCAAGGATAATGCACTGCTAATCTGAAGGGAAGGTCCACAATGTGGATCTTTATGAAAGGTACATCATATAAATGATAAATAATCAAACAGAGAATGGGTATTAAGCTGTAGCAGAGGAACTTCCAGCACTTAAGAGGGGAGCTGTAATCCATTTCTCTTCCCCCAAACCTGGGCCAACCAGGTAACCCTGGTTGGTGAGCAGGAGTGGGGGTGTAAGAATGTCACCTCTGGCAGAGCACTTCATGAAATCTGGGTGCAGAATCTATGCTGGGAGGTGAAAACTCCCCACACCAGTCACTGTCTGCCTCTGGAGCATTACAAAGCAGCTCTGAGTTCTGTCAAGCCCCACTATAACTTGCTCCAGTCAAAATAATGTCTCCTGCAAAGTAGCTGCAGTCATGAAGGCTGTGCATAAACAGTGTTTGTGGTTCCTTTTATCTTTTTTCTTTAATGGCTCAATACATATGCAAATCTTAAGAAGAAAAAGAAAAGGAGGCTTTAATTAAAAGAGACTTCTTGGCATTTTGATGTGCCTGCCTTTATGCTCTTTGCAAAATTAAACCTATAATGAAAACAGTGTCACCTCAGACACTCCGGTGTTACACATTTTATTTCCTCTGCAGACACCAGGCACTAATTACCTCAGGCTATGAAAATATGAAATATTTGAAATATATGAAAAGCAGCAGCTTGGCCAGTGCTGTGAGGGTTTCTAGGAGGTGATGATGATGTGAGGCCAGCTCAGCTCAGCAAGCAGCATTGTCCATGGTGTCAGTGCAGCAGTGGCAGATCCCCAGGGCAGGGGGGTCTGAAGGGATGGGCCAAGCCCCTGGACCACAGCCCTGGCACAAAACATCCCCAAGGCCAAGTTCTCTCATCCACTTGAAGGATTCCTCTCCATTTCCACACAAAACACCCCAAATTTCTCTCATCCACTTGAAGGATCCATTTCCACAGAAAACACCCCAAATTTCTCTCATCCATTTGAAGGATCCATCTCCATTTCCACACAAAACACCCCAAATTTCTCTCATCCACTTGGAGGATCCCTCTCCATTTCCAGTTTGAAGTAGACTGGCAGGAACCATGAGGTAAGTCCAGACTACTGGGTGTTTAATAAACCTGAGAATTTGAGGGGAGTTTGGTCCTCTGCCTTTGATTCCATCTCCAGCTCCATTCCCCAAAGCAACATTTGTCTTTTGTTGCTTCTGTCATATTAAATGAGGTTGTTTTGAGCTTTGTTTGGTTGTTTGGGGTTTTTTCAAATGGTAGCTGTCAATAGACTCTGATACCCACGGGCAAAGAGGCAGTATCACTTCTCACAAGGATGGAGTATTTGCAAATGACTCTGTTAATAATAAATTATTAACACTGAACACAGCTGCTCTGAAGAGTTGGAAATTTTTTTTTTTTTTCCAATAAGGGAACCTCTGATCATTATAGTACAGACAGCTGTGTCAAGTTCCAGCCCTAAACCAGACTGAAATATTCTGCATCACTGAGAGCAGTCGTGGCCTGTCGTGAAATATTAACGTGCAGAATAATAAAAAAAATTGAAAACAATTTACAGGCAGACTTCAAATTATACATCACAGAAAAAAACCTACACATTTTTTCCTTTTAAATGTTATGTGGTATCAGGATTTTACAGAAGCTCATTTCAAAATCCAGCAAGTTCTGGTCACTAATAATGTACCAGTAAGGTAAAAAATCAGGGTTTTTATCAAACTCCTTTGTCAGTACACATGATTTAACTCTCCACTCTGTTTCCTCTAGCATGTTCAAAACTGTCATTACTACAAGGAATATCAAGGAGACCCAGATGCAACTTTTGACATGAAAAAAATTCAAATAAAAACCCAATAAATAACCCCAAAGGGACATAACCCAAATAAAGGTTGAATTCCCATTTTTCCTGAAAAACAATTGCAAGATTTCATACACCAGTGCTGGTACACAGGTGACCTGACCAAAGTAATTAAAAACAGTGGAATATTTTGAGGTTTTTAACTTGGATTTCTTTTTGTAAATTTAACTGTAAAGAAATAAAATTATTATTGTGTGACAGACATTAGGTCTGGAATGTTGTAATTGATGCCAGGTTTTTGATATCCAGCTTTCAAAAAAATCCAGAGGAGAGGAGAGGGGAAAGAAAAACAAAACAAAACAAAACAAAACAACAAAACAAAAACAAAAACAAAAACAAAAACAAAAAACAAAAAACAAAAAACAAAAAAAAAAAANAAAAAAGAGAGAGAGAGAAAAAGAAGGGGAAAAAAAAGGAGAAAAACTTAGTTTTAAAAAGTCCAAATAACTTTCTCTTTATCCTTAGGGTTTCTTTGTGCAGAGCTGTCTGTAGTTCTGCACTTTCTCACCAAAGCCAATGCTTGAACACTGACATTTGGTACCCAAAAATCTTCTGTCTCCTGAGTTCAGATAAAATCTAAAGCACAGTCCTGTAAACATTCAGCTCTGTTCAAATCTGGGATAGAAGTTTACATCCACTTCAACCCAAATTATTTCACTTTTGCATTCAGGGTGTATTTCCCCTCTTTGGAATAGAATTCAATTCTAAAGCAGTGAGTGTTATTAACAGTATAAAATACACATGGTTTTACTGTGTATCTAACAGAAATCCATTAACAAAAGAATGCTTTGTCTGTGTGAACTGGAGATAGCAAATGAATCTTAGATAGTTTTGTAAATATTAAATCTCTTGTAATAGACCAAAAGCTGCCTGTAGCTTCCTTTCTCTGTTTCATTTTTAAAAAATATATTTGAAATAACCATAACAAATGCAAAAAGCCTGCAACTTCCACCAGGGAATTTCTGTGAAGGACAGAATTTCTTTGTAATAGAGTTAAAGCATTCAATTTTATAACTCAGTAGAAAATATAGGAGGAATGACAAAGGGTTACTTTAGAGAGGCAGAAATCTAGGGAAGAGTGATATCCTCAGACTTCCAAGAATGTGAGTAAAGTTCTGTGAAGGACTTTTGAAATGTTCATACAGTGATGAGCTGTTGCCTCAGCTTTTTAAAACTCAGATTAAGTTTAAACTCAGATTTAAGTTTAAACTCAGATTTAAATTTAAAGTCAGATTTTAAAAAAATT
>WEIU01019290.1:1061030-1089517 GCA_013389925.1 Aegithalos caudatus
AATAAATAATATAATAAAATATAATAAATATAATAATAAAGTATAATATTATTAATAATAATAAAATATAATAAATATAACAATAAAACTGGAGAGAGCAAAGAAGAGATGATGGTAAAGCAGACCATCAGATCTTTGCCTCTAGGTTACAGTTGTTATCATTCTGAAGCAGAGTTACTGTCCTGGATTCAGATAATTTTCTTCAAAAATCCTACCACCACTCCAATTTGCACAAACAGATGTCAGCATAAAATTAAAAAAAAAAAAAAAAAAAAGGTGGGGATTAAAAGATCACAGTGTTTAATTTACCTGTGTAGGCTGTGAAGGTTTCCTGGGGTTTTAGAAGTGGCTGCAGACAGAAATTCATAAGCTACTGAAAACATCCATGAATTGATAGACACAATGTTCCATACCTCTCCTAGGAGTTGGCCCAAAGCTTTCTCCACCAAATTCTGGTCTGTTTTAATGTCTTCGTCTTCTTCAAGGAAAGACATAAAAATTGTTGGTGCAAAATTTAAGGATTTGAAGTCAGGTTGGTTTTGGTTTTACATTGAAACATTTAGAAAATATTAAAAAAAAACCAAATCCCCATCACACTTTAATTTAGATTACTGTGATGAGCTCAGTGAAAATATCTCAATAACCACTTAATGAGTTATTTCTCACAACTATTTTAACAAGAGAGCTAATCCAACCATTTTTGTGAGCTCATACAAAATTTAGTGTACTCTGTAGTTTTCTAGTGTGAACTTCTGGTCAGTAGAAGTTATTTTATAAGAATAACTATAAGTTATTCTTCTTATTCTCAAACATTCTTGTGGACTCCCATCAACCTGTATGAAAACAAGTTCATTTATTAAGATGTTTGCACAGGGCATTCCATGATCTCACAGTTGATGCCAGTAGGTGAGAGGTGACTAACCCTGGGTTTAATCAATTTTCTCTATTCAGTGATAAGCAAAGGGAACAATCATTATCACATCCATGTCCTTGGCCACACCACTCACTGACCAGCAGCTCCAGCTCCAGATGATGTCCCCCATTTGTCAGCTGACTTTGATTTACAGCCACAGCATGCATTCCAACTCAGCCAGAAAATCTGGTGCTCTTCCCACATGGTTCTTCATGGTTTGATCCAGTGGCTTCTGTCACCCAGACTGAACTCTGGACATAAAAAAAAAAAAGCACAAAAAGGCATGGGGTTTCCAACATGTAATTATTGTGCTTCTCCAGTTTCAGGAAGGGAATAAACTGCTTCTAATTACATGAAGTGAATGTGTACCAAAGGCAAACTCCAGTGGAAGTCAGAGTTTTCAGAAACTCCCAAAGACTGATGAATGTTCCAGTAACACTGCTGAGATTCCTGAACTGTTGTTTGTTTTTTGTTTTTTTTCAATGCAAAAATATATACCATGACAGGACTAGAATTCAAAATAATTCACTATTTAAACACCTAGGCTAAATTCAGTTCTCAGACTGCCTCAGATTTACCCCTTTTGATGCTGAATTAGAGCTGTTCCATCTTTTACTGATGTTAACAAAACTAATTCCCAGTATGTTTTCAGGAACTTTGGGATCTGAATCTTTACCCTTACACTTGTAAATTCTGTTCCCTTAACTGGATCCAAGGGACAACAATTTACTCAGCCCCTTTAAAATTCCTCAGTGAAACCACACCAAAGTGGACATGACCAAGCCTAATTGTTCAGCTGTCTTAAAGGGATTACTGATTTCATTCTCTTGGTGGGAAGGGAGTAATTTCTAAAAGCTCAAACTGCACTTGTTGTGAGACCATCCTCCTATCAGTTCCATGATAGCAATTTCAACCAATTCCTCTCTTTTATATGAATATTAAAGAAGCATAACTTGTTGTAGCACAAAGAACTTGATGTTAGCTCACCCTCCTCTGAGAGGCTCACTGAGTGATTCTCCCATGGAAATGAGGGATGACCCTCTGACAGCACCTGTAATTTAAAAAGTCATTAAAAATCAAGAAAAAAGCTCCTATCAAAACCCAATGATCCCTTCCTCTGGAATAAATTGAGAGGAATGAGGATAGTGTTCCTACCAGAATGATTAAACAGCATCAAGATGTTTTTTCAAACCAACTACTATTTTTTTCTCTCATTTTGATGACTAAAAAAATGACAGAAACATTAAAAATACTTCAGTTAGATATTGGGGAGAGGTTTTTATGATAAAAAGTTCTTTATTGTAAATCTAGTTGTTCCTCCTTGCCAAATATCTAAATACAGATCTACCCTTCAGTCCATTTTTCACTCTGTAAATTCCATAGTGCAGTTTTCTTCCTGCCTATTTCCATACTCAGTTAATCATGAACTCAAAAATTACATGCTCATCATTCTTTAAGATCAATGACATCCCTGGAAAAAATTAGATATTTATAATTTTTCCAATAGAAATAACAAAAAATTGCCAATGCTGGCTTCAAAAGCTTTGGCAACTCACATAAGTTGTTTTTCCCCACCCACCTTAGGTCCATTAACCTGTCTTGCACTCTTGTAAATAAACCAATAACATCTTTCAAGGCCTGTGTATTTTCTTTATCTACCTTTATTTGTAGGTATATTCTCCCTCTAATTCAGTCAAAAAATCACCTGCTTGCCAAGTAAAAAACCATACTTTTCAAGAACTTACCAGAAGAGTTCCTAAATCAAGTTTTTTGCAGAAATATTTACTTTTATCCCCCATATATTCCACCCAGTGTTGAGCAAATATCTACCACCACAGCAGTAGCACTTGGCACACACAAATGTTGACCTCTACTCAGAAAAGAAGTCTAAAATAAAATAATTCTGTTGCTTGTTACTTCTCTTTTTTTTTTTTTTAATTTGAAGAATTTTCCTTTGATGGCAGCATGCACGCATTTACTCCACTGCATTAGAAAGGGTGACTCCTTATTCCCTCTGACAATAAGGAGAAGTTAAATTAAAAAGGGCTGCAGAAAAGGGTAACTATGCATAATTAGCATTTCTTAGCACTGTGTTGAAAGGTAAGGCGATGAAGACAGAGGAAAAAAAAATTATGTTCTGACTTTTAATGACAGCTATTTCTGGTAAGTAGAAAAGCCAAAAGTACATAAACCCTTTCCTATCCAACCCCAGATTTGTTTCTTCTCCTCTAACAATTGCTCCTTGTCCATAGGAAATCAATTCACCATACTGAAATTATCACCTTGCCCAAGACTTAGCATGATTTCATAATCAAGAAGGGCAAGACAAATGAATTTTTGAACACAGGACATTGAATCTAAGCATCATAACTTTTTCACTGAGATCACAGTTGCTCCAATGTTCTTTTCCCGCCCTCAGTGGACATTTGCACCAAGAAAAATCTTCTCCCAGATGCAATGCTGCAAATAGAGAATAGAAAATACAACCAAGAACTGCTGACATTTCTCAGTCCTGCAAATCACACAAAATTAGAGGCACAGGTCCATCACAATAATGAAAATAGTGGTTGCTTCCCCTAAGGAATGACTGATTTTTAATTTTTTTTAAATTTACAGGCATAAAAATATTTAGTACATTAAGTACTGCACTGATGGTTAACAGGGACAGTTCCTCAGCTGAAAGGAATTGCTCTCTTTTCAAGCCCCACTAAGACACATTAAGAAATGTATCTAGGAAATGAAAGATCAGCATTTTGGTGATAAATCAGAGATAAAGTGCAACAGCTCAGAGATAAAATGGACTTGATGCTCTGCTACCAAACTTCTGTCTCCCTTGGTGCTGTGTTCTGACTGCTCATTTGCAGAGACACCAACTTTTATCCACCCCAGTGGGATTGCTGAGCCTAAATTTAAATAATGGGGCCAACCTGCCTGGTTCAAGTGCAACTCAGCCACATCCCCTGACATCTCCTGCCATTTATTCACTTTGTGCACTGTGACAAAACCCAGGGAACCTGGCCCTGGAAGGCTGGGGCTGCATGGTTATCACAGGCAGGGAGGAGACCATAGCAGGAGGGTTTATGATCTTCTGCCACGCTCCCAGGGTCACCAGAGGTGAAGGTAAAAAGGGAATGTGGCTGTGTTGTAGCTACCCTGGCAGCTCCCTTGGGTATACAAGGCCTTGGATGTTTTACTAGGCAATAAAAGAATGTTAAACAGTCCCCTCCTCTCCCTCCTCAAGGTCAGCTGTTGGCTTCATAACCTCTCAAATCCCATGTGAAAAAGAAAACTTCATTGTTTCCACCATTCCTGTGTATTTCACTCTGTTTTAAGTGTGAAAACGGAGTGAAATGTTTAAATGGCTAATAAAGGGTATCTAATCTCTGGGGGGAAAAATAAGACCCAATTCATTGTGTACAGCACAGGAGCCCTGGCCTCATTTTGTTGTATGATTTTGGTAAAATCTCTTCAGCCCTCTGAGCCTGCTTTTTATTTATAAATGGGGCAAAGGACATATGCCCTTGTTTGAAATACATATGGGAAATGTGCATGATGACAGGTTAGAGGTATTGATCAGAGCCTCTCAGCAAAGATAAGAACTTCAAAGAGAAATGGTGGAGTATAACTGGAAGGGTGACAAATATTTAGAATTTCAAACTCTTATCTGTGAGAAGTCTCGTTTGCCAGATATATTTCCAGATAATAACAATTTTAGTTTTAGAATACCATTAGAATAACAACAACAACAAAAAAAAAGAAAAGTAGAAAATCTTGAACTTAAGATACTCCCAAAGATCTTAATGAACTTGGAAGCTTTTTTCCAGCAATCTTTTCTCACAGAGAAAACTATGCAAATATGGTTACATCTTTTAAAAGAGTGGAATATCATGGCCAATTCTTTGATGTGTGGTGAAATAGAATTTACAAGAATTGCTGTCATCCTGAATATTTTCTAAAGGAAACAGCAGGCAGAATGATGACTCGAAGAAGATGCTGACATAATCAACTTTCTCTCTCTTTTGAATTTCAAACCAGCAATGAACAGACACTCTGGGGCCAGCCTGCAACTCCAGTGAGCCCAGAGTGCTGAACACACAGAATTTGGCCAGAGATGTTGTTGGTCAATGTGTGTTTTGGTGGGATGGTGAGAGCCTCAGCTGTCTATCAATGAAAGGTTTATATTCCAAGCATTTTCATGTCTCTCTGGTGCTAAGGTGACTAAAGGAACAGTTGGTGATGGTTCTTTTCCACTTTGTCCCTTTGCTGGAATTTTATTATTCTCAGAGAATGTTTCAGAACTGTGGAAATCGATTGGAATATAAACAGAGTTTCAAACTTTGCTGCTGGAATGTGTGCCTGCCATGACCTGGTCTGAAACCCCAGGTCTGAATATCCCTCACTTCTGGATCTTTACCGGACCTAAACTCTGCATCCAGGTGGAGCAATGCTGATATCTGGATTCACAACCAGCAAACATGTAAAACTAAACAGAACTCCAAGCCCAGGTCAGAAAATTTCCACTCTCCCTACTTAACCAAGCCCTTCTCTGTCTGAGCAGCCCTGAAGATTATTTTGCATCCTTGAAGCAGCACAAAACAGCTCAGAGATGAAGTGGACTTGATGCAGGGACTGGGGTCACAGGGTCAGTTCCCAATCTTAAGAAAAAAGCTCTGTGAGGAGAGCAGCAATGGCAAAGCCTGGAGAAAGTAAGCAGTGAAGGAAAAGGCTGGATTGTGGGAACAACCCAAAAATGGCTTTTCCTTTGGGATCCCAGCTGCAGTGACATTGCAGGCTGCTCCAGAGGGTTCAGTGTGTTTGGGTCATGGCTCTGCCTCCTGGAAAACAACAGCTGGGAACCAGAGAGGAGGAGGAAGCACAGGGAGGAGGAAGGTCCCAAACCAAATCCTGCTTGCAAACTCTGCAGAGGGAGACCAGGCAGTGCAGCTCAGCAGAACACAGGAATTCACTTGGTATTTTCAGAGAGCAGCACATCAGAGGAGATGAAGGAAATGAGTTTCATTCTAGGTGTTATCAGTCAAAAGAGAAGGGAGCACTACATGGGTGGACTGGATGAAAAGGGGATGGAGAAGAGAACAGTCCTTGGCAGTGCTTAGAAAAGGGGAAAGAAAAATTGACACTTCTTGATAAACATCTCAGGTCTGAAGATGCCTTTGTTTATTTTTTGCCAAAAAAAAAAAAAAAAAGAGTTAAATTGAGTAAAGCAGTCTTTTCCCCCTGCAGTGTTAATTTTTTAAAAATGCAGAAAACCTCACTCACATTCCCACATTCCCTTATGCTTTCAGAGCCAATTCTCAGCAAAAAATAAGTTGGAACAATCTATCTCTGGTATGCACCCAAAGAAGTTAACAAAGCAGCCCAAAAGAAGAGAGTTTTCTCATTTGATGTAATCTGAAATATGTAAAATTACCTACTGGAGAAAATGAAAAGAGGAAATATCACCCTTCACTTTAGATAGTCCATTTAGATTCCCTGAATAAATATTTGAATATTTGCCAGTGTAGCTTCTGTATATATTAACTTCTTAGAACAAGTAATAAAATAAAATTGAGGAACAAAATAATACTCTCTATGATTTTTTTGGCACCTGTAGAGCAGGTGAACCTCTAACAGAGGATCCAGAAAACTTTTTATCATCCTCTGTAGGGAAACCAGGCAAAGGATTTAATGCTGGAGAGCACAGACTGTGTGAAAATAAAAGGGAGGAAATGGTATGAGGGAATTGCACCACCCTCCAATAAATAAATAAATAAAATTGGCAAGATGCAAAAGAAATAATTGATTTAAAAGGAAACCAAGTAAGGTCCTGTAAGGGTGCATAAAACCCCAGAACACCACTCTGTTAAAGTTGGGAGGGTAAAAGCTTGAGGACAAAATCTGAGTCAGAAACAAGGCTTTTTGCAACTCAAAATAAACCCCCCTCTGGCCAAGTGAGGAAATCCATGTGTGGGAGCCCAGAGAAAATTCTGAATACAGGTAAATGTCTGAGATGCACGAGCTCCTCACAGCACACAAAGCACACAAAGCTGCCTCCAAGTGTTCCTTAACAGATATTGATCCCTGCACCACCCTGCCAGGAGAGATGCAGGCTCAGAGCCCATGGGAACTCCTTTCTAAAGAGGCACTCAGCCTCAAAAATGTGAATTTAGATGGGGCAATGTTCACTCCAAGTCACACAAACACATCCACGGGGAAGGAGTCCAACCTGCAAATAAATGAGAGATAAATGGCACCCCACTGATCCATGCTGTAATTGTGACCTTGCAAGGAAACAAAACTCAAGGATGCTGCCCCTGGGAGATCTGCCCCAAATCTTGAGAAGGAAGTCAGACAATCTACTGCCAGCACTGATTTCCATGTAGAGCAAAAAAATTAATGAGTACTTAATCCCATTGGCCTTTTGCATTGCCAGTACCTTTCCTCAGATCCAACTTTAGGACTGCAAGCCCCTTCCTGTGGATGGGATGTTTTTTGTTCATCACACAGCTTCCCAGTCCCCCAGCAGAGGAGAATTTCCAAAACATCTTCAGTGAGGTGACACAGTGAGTCTGAGCTCCTGGCAGGCCAGAAGAGCTATTTCCAAAGGCAACATTTAACACAGATACTTGGTTGGATTTAATCAGCTCACAGGAGGCTGGCAGCCTGCACCACAATCCATTTTAATAATTAGAGCAAGGCACCCATTTTACTAGGAATACAGCAAAATGTCACTGGATGATGGGGTAGATAAGAGCCCCTGAGCACATTTCAAAGAGCATTCAAGAGGATGTGAGGGTCACAAAGATAATTTGCTCCACAGCTGGGAACAAGAGTGGTTATCTCAAGTTGTAATAAACTCCACAAATCAGGTTAAGTAAGGGCAGCATTAAAAATAAGCTGAGATAATTCCAGCTGAGCAGCAGGCCATAACCTAAGCTTGTCATGACCTTTCACTTTTTAAAGGAGTATGCAAACAGAAGATAAGATAAAACAAAGCAAATTAAGGTGCAAAATACATCTCTAAACAACTGAGCTGGTTTAACTCTGCATTGAAAACTGAGCTGGACGTTATGTGCCTATTGGGCATCAAAAGAATAAGACATTTTCTCTGAGGACAGAGTCAGGAAATGAGATAAGCATCCACAACAGGCTGGCTGAGTTTGGAAGAGGAATTGGAAGGATTTGATGATGGCACAAGGCTGGTGGCTGTTTTCTCACCATTTTTTCTGTGTGAAAAACAGAATCCAGTATCACTGATGCTCCACTGCCTGAAGCAGTGCTCACCTCAGTGAGGGGAGTGGCAGAGGCTGTTTCCTTGCCCATTCCCAAAAGCAGAGGGCTGCTAATTGATATTAAAGTTGATGACTGCTCAAACTGCAGCCTGCCTTTTTCTCCTGGCAGCTTCAGAAAGGGAAGCTGCCTCAGCAGGGTCTTCTCCATGTGCACAATTCATCTGCAACCTCACTCTTTTAAGGCATTGCACTCTTCTTTTCTACAGTGCAAAGAGCCCAGAAAACAGTTCTGCTGAGGAGGGGATCTAATGAGAGAGTCTGCAAAGTTCTCTGCAGAGCTGGGAAATGGTGACAAACCCAGGGAAATGAGGGGTTGCCACACATCTACAAAAGGAAGTCAGGCTCATCAATCTCTTGCTATCAAAACACCCTCTCAGACGTACAAATCTCTCTGCATACTTTTGTGAAGCTGTTTCAGGGAAGTATGATAAATGCTGGAGAGAATTTAAGGATAACAGCAGGGACCAGGTGGTGAATTCAGACAGCTCAAAACATCTGTATTTCACTGAGACTCTGTGGAACTCTCTGATAGGCATTTGGCTGGAGTACAGCTGCTAGAACTACCTTGAGACATCAATAGCATTGGTGTGGTAGCAGTTAAAGAACTGATGTAGCTTTTTTTTTTTTCCTCATTTTGTCTCCCTAATATCAAGGAATACCCTATGGAGTTGCAGGCAGTGCAGATACAACCCCTTACAAAGTACATATTTCTATTTCTTAGTGTCATAAAGTCTTAGACTGGCCTGGATTGGAAGACACCTTAAAGGCCAACCTTTCCAGCCTCCTTGCCATGGGTAGGGAGAAATTCCCCCAGACCACCCAGCCTGACCTTGAACACTTCCAGGGATGGAGCATCCACATCTTCTCTGGCCAATCTGTTCCAGGGCCTCACCACCCTCACAGTAAAGATTTTTTTCTCCTAATATCTGTTCTAAATCTACTCTCTTTCAGCCATTCCTCCTTCTCCTGTCACTATGTGCTGTTGTAGTTCCTCTCCATTTTTCCTCCAGGCTCCTTTGATATGCTGGAAGGCCACAATTAAATCATCATCTATTTGTTTTGCTTTGGCTGGGGTTTGCCTTCAGCTAACAAAAAATTCTCCTGGCTGGAAGGAGGTAGCCAGCCTCAAATTTAGTATTTACTAAGGTTCAACATTTACTAAGAAGCAGCAACAAACATCAAACATCAAACCCTCAGCACCTGGGAGTTCCCTGCAGGGCTCAGCATCCAGCTGATGATCAAACCTCCTTTAGGTTGGGATGAATTCCCCTGAAATGCAGCCTGGCCTCTGGACAGAAATGATCTGCAGTTCCACAATTTCACTGCACAGTGTTTGGGGACTAAACCCTGGAGAAATATCTGCAGACAAGTCCCAGTGCATTCCAATCCAGAAGGAATAGAAAGAAAGGTAAAGAACTGCAAAACTGAAATAGAGAGAAACAAGAGAGTGTTGCTGAGCATTAGTGACATTCAGGTGCTTTACACACATTTAACAATACATACAAAATTCACACATAAATATGTATTGATATATAGCATGCAAATTATGAACTTATGAACACACACATACTTTTAAATGGTTGGCAAGAGAATTGTGTGAAAATGTCCCACTCATCCTCCCCTCAGACAAAGGTTAATCTAATTCCCACAGATCTTTCACATATGTCATGTTCATGAAGGCTGAAGTGCCACTGTGCTTGCAGTGTGTTTGAATAGCTTTGGAAAAGAAACAAAAATTGCTGGGGAGTCAGTTATTTTCTAAACTACTAGAGGAAAAATTAGTATTTTACACAAGCTTTCCAATGCTGTGTCTATAACTGCATCAAAGAAGATGTAATTTAAGCCATTTAATTAATTCATTTATTTATAACCCCTGGCTGTTAAAACAGATGGAGAGCCAGAAGCACATTGTAGCTGTGCACAAAGAAAACTTGGTTAATTCAGCACTACTTTCACCTGGAGGATACAGAATAACTTCTGTCCTTCTGTTCCTGACACTGGGTCCTTCTACAGATGTTAAAGAAACACATGGTCTTCATTTCCATGTCCTTCAGAACACTTATACAAAACTCAATGTGACAGAGACATTTAAAGTCATATTTATTTTCTGTACATCTTAGGCTCTGGGCTCTTCTGGAATAACATCCTTAGGAGGAAGAGATTGAAGCTGCATAAAACCTACAATTATTTCTTTTCAAGTACACCTCAGTGAATTGTTGAGCAAATCAACCATCCCTGACTCACCTCCAGAGACACACACCAAGTTCCTGCCTCCACAAAATAAAAAATTAAATTTTAAAAAAAGGCAGCAGAACACTCTGTCATTAAATCACTCGAGCAAGAAGCATTTCCAGAGCTTTCATTTGGAGCCTCTTTCTTGACATTCAGTCCCTGTTTCCCTTCTCCCCTGCTTCACCCCATCCTGCAGAGCTTCACCTTTCAGACCACATCAGGGTCCTCCTCATTGCTGCTCTCAGATATTTTTGTCTTAATCACCACCTCTGCCAGATGGTTCAGAGCAGTCCTGAGCACACACAGCTCCCACTCCCTTTCCCAACCACTGTGGATAAGGCAGATTTCCTTTCCTAACAAAAATCCTCTATAATTTCAGCCTGAATATGAGCAGACTTAATTTTCTGCTCCTACAACTGAGGACTCCCTGGAAGGAGAAATGCCAATTTTTTTTTTCTTTCTGAGTCAGCATGTAATTACATATGGTCCAGACATGGCCTGTAGCATCTTTACAGATATTTTTGTCCCAGAAAAGGATCAGGCTGGATGCAGCATCATATATTCTAAGAGAAAGAAATGGGCAGAGCCAAAAAAACACTGAAACAGAAACTTCTGATTGCCCTAAGCCATCACTCCATGAAACTGAATTCCTTAATTCCTTCATCAGCCATAAACCCAAGTGCTCCCACCACTGCACTGGACCCAGAGCCCTAAACAGTTAAATCTTGTGTTTTCATGGGTGCTGCATTGATGAAAATAAAACAAACCATCCCATCCCCTCACACTGAAATGATTAACCACAGAGAAGAATGCTTGGATACAAAGCAAAGTACATTTTGTGCTGCTCTTTGATTTGAGCACAGATTTCAAGCAGTTCTCACTGGGAATAGGGTCTCAAAAGTAAATCCAAAGATTAATTCTAAAGTTATAACAAGAGGTTTCTAAAAGCAAATTGGAAAAATACTTATGGATTGCTTGAATTATGAGAACTCCTATGTTTCCTATATTCTCTTTTGTTTAGAAACTTTCCCATCTCCCACTTCTTCAGCTTTTGCAGTATATGTGCAATTTGTAATCAGTCCTGAAATGTTACACCCTCCCATGTGTTCTAAAATACCTTTTTTTTTTTTCAGTTCTTAATATAACTATTTCAAAAACTGGAGCTGGCCACTGGCACCAAGAACACAAAATTAAGCTACCACCAGCCTGGTGTTTACAACTGGCATGGCTGGAAAATCATTGTGTTTGTGTGTTTGAGTTACATCCTCATTTAAAAGGACAGCAGTGCAAAGTTAAAATAAATCACATTTCTTCTACAGAATGGGTGGGGATGTGAACAGTTACTGGGGACATTCAGCTGTTGGGGATTTGACAGGAGAATGTCCCCAGTTACTGTTCCCTAAAATGGGCTGGGAAATGCTGTTTGAGCACCATAAAATGTGTTTCCATCAGGACATAACCCACACAAGCTGGACAAAACCAGGCTGCCCTCTGTGGATACTGGGAATCCATTCCACCACACCAGTTGCTGTGGTTCAGTACCTCACTGAGGCTTCATCCCTTATCCAAACCTTTCAATAAATGTGGAATACTAAACCAAAACCACTGTGCCATCCCACTCGTTGTCATTTAATTCTGATTTCCACATTTCTAGACCCACTACAGCCAGAAGTGCCACATCATTTTAACTTTTTTTCTGCATTTCCTGCATAAAACAGAATACAAGCCCTCTCACATTGAAAAGTATTTATTAGTGATGCCAGGCTAAAGAGCTGAAATATTTGATCCTGTGCAGAAAACCAAGTATGTTCATGGCTAGGGACTTCCAGGAATTTAAAGTTTGCCACAGTTTTCACTATTATCAGCATAACTATCAGGCAGTTTTTCTTTGCATGACAAATGCCACAATTTTCAAAACAAGTCCAAAATCTCTCATTTCTCCTTAGGAATTTCAAACCAGATGTTTGGCTTAGCTCCTATAATTCAATAAAATGTACAATATGACCAAGGCTACTGTTTGAGTCTATCTAAAACAGCCTGTACCATCAGAAATATGAGAGATATCATTGTGCAGTCACTGCAGCCCCCAGGGCAGCTCTCCCCCAGCTCCTCTAGATTAGAAAGGGGTGAGCATCAAAGCATTTAGCAGTGATGCACCTCCAGAATAAAACTCCCAAAATATAACTTCTCTGACTTCAAAACCAGTAAAGAAATTTGCAGTTTGCCCACCTCTGCAGCCTCAGGTTGAGGAGCACTCTGACACACTGAGCTAGCACCAGGGAGTCTCTGGTTATTTTCTCTCTCTGGTTATTTTCTATCTCTGCCCCTGGTTTGTCACAGAAGGAGCCACCAGACTGTGTGAAGTTGCCAAGTAGATTTAACATCTGAATTTGAAGCAACCTGAGAAGGATCCCTGCAATCAAAGCAGAGTCTCAGAAATATGGGCATTTATTTACTCTGGTGATTTTCATGCTGCCATGAATTTCAGCTCTTCTTCAATTCATAAGGAGCTACAGATCACTTGCATTTAAAATGCTTTAAAAAGGTGGATTCTCAAAAATAAGTTACCATTAAAGATCAGGGCACTGCTGTCAGTCTGCATTAGCAGTAGTGCATCCTGCAGTTCCACTGGCTGGTCCTGACTTTAATGGAACTGAAAAATATCAAAATTTGCTTTAAACCATCTTTTTTAGAGGTCAGTGGCATACCTATGACTTCATATTAATCACCACAAATCATCATTTGTCAGCTTAATGCTAAAATCTTCAAGGAGTATGTGGCAGAACCACAATTCTAATTTATTCTTAAACTGTCTGAAGGGAGTTTTTGAGCAGGTAAGTGCAACTTTAAAATCTTGTTAGTAAGGAGAAAAAGTAATTCCTTTCAATTATTTGCACAGAAATTATTATCCTCTGGGTACAGCAGGTGCTAAGCAGGGACAGGAATTTGTTTTTCCTGTATACACCCACACCATCTGCCCAGAGCACAGTGGAACATTTCCATTAATTTCCCTGTAGGAGCTTCACTACTACCACTGACACTGAAGCCACAGAAGGAATTTTTAATACATTTGATGCAGAAGTGGTAGAAATCAGGTGTATATTTTTATAGCTTGTCAAACTGAAGCAATGCAAAAGGTCAGAGAGAGCAACTGAAGAAATAATGTTGTGGATAGAGGAGGAAGGAGGAGGAGTTGTTCTTAATAAGAGATGGAAAAATCACTGCCAGGCTTTGCAAAACTGACCAATTCCATAATCGGAGGTAGAAAAACTGTCAAACAGCCCCTTCATGCAAAATAAACAATCTCTACCCTAAGAAATCTCACAGGCATTTAGAAAATGCCATCTTTGGTGAGCCACCTCAGGGAGATGTCAGCCAGCATCAGCTGTCCCCAGAGTAACCCCAAAATGAAGCTGTGTTTTACCACCCCACCACTTGCAAGCCCACAGCCTGCATTTCCATTCTGGTCAAGAGATAATGGTGTATTCTGCTCTTCATGGGATGTGCCACTCACTTTTAACTTCAGATCCAGCCACTAAATACGTCAGTGGCTTACAAGAGTAGTAACTAAAGTTTTCTATATGGGTCACTCTGTGGGTTCCTCCTTTCCCTTCAGGAACATTGCTTCCTCCACTGCAGCTGCTGCCAGGACACAGCCTAAGCCCTAAAACCAACAATATCACTCCTGCAACTAACAAGAATAAAAAAAACAAAACACAGCCAACCAACCACCACCTCACTGAGAACACAGAAGAAATAAACAAATTAATATTCCAGCTCAGAGTCTAACTCATGCCATGCATTATTCCATGGCAGAAATGAAACACCTGAGTGGTCTGACAACACACACTGCCAGCCAGGTGCCAGATGGAAGAGGCAGAGAAAAGCAGTTTTAAATATGTGAGGCTTCTATAATCAGGGAGAAAACCAGAGAAAAACCAAAGGGTGGAAAGCAAAACAAACAAACAAATTAAATTTAAAAAAAAAGAAAGAAAAAGAAAAAAAAAAGAAAACTGGCTCTGCATAGTAAATATAAATGTAAACACCATTTGGCTTCTTTCATTTACTAGCATCAATTTAAAATTACTGATGCAAGCTAGGACAGCTGCAGGCTGCCCTGGAGGAAGGGCAGGAAGGTCTCTGAGGCTCCTCCCTGGCATTGCAGAGTTTCCTGCAGTCCCCACGTGTCAAACTGGGTGGCACTTGTGGAGAATCTGCTCTGCCCACCCTTCTCCACACTCATCTCAATAATTCTGCACCCACAATCACCTTGGCTGCAGGGCAGTAAGGATGGATACAAGACTAAGTGAATAACTGTCACTGGTTTAAAAAATAACTTAAATTATAAATGCTAACAAGCAGCAGAGAGCTGAGTTGTGGTAGGTGGGGAAATGTCCAAAACTGAACTTCTGAACTCTCTGACAGAAGCCTGATACTGCAGCCTGCCTGCAGCAAGGGCAGGCTCCTGAACATCACCAGGAATAAACAAAAGTCACAAATCCCAAATCCTTTTAAAGAAAGGGACATGAGACAGAAGCAGCAGTTAGGATGCTGACAACACACTGTGCTTCACACACACGGTTTTGGATTGGAAAAGTCAGGCATTTATGGTTTCAGAAAGGAGGCCAAAAAGAAGAGTTCCCACAGAGGAACCACGGTCTTGGAGAGGAGAGCCCGGAAAGAGGAAGGTGAAGATGCCATCAGGAGGAAGATCCCAGTTGGGGTGGAAGATCCAGGAGTTCAGTTAGCTGTGTGGGATGGGAGTTTGGGGAGCTGGCCCAGCAGCACCAAACCCTGGCAGCTGGAAGCAGCAGCACTCCATGAAGCACCATGGGCTTCGATATAAAGAAAATGAGCACATTTCTGATCTGGATTCCACAGGAATAATAAGTTCATAATTTCACAGGAGGTGCCAAAACGTTTGCAGGCAGTCTTGCTTTAATAGAGACAGAAATCTCTTTTTATTGTTTTGTATGCTTGTTTCTTTAGGAAAGTTGTAACAGTCAGCAAGGAATTTAAATCCATCTGAATTCTTACCTAGAGCTGACTTTGGAGAACCACAGCCAATTCATGGGACATCATCTATAAATAAACTGCTAAATAGAGTACAGTCATGGATTGACACAAGACAAAGAGGTACTTTCTGATTTCCTCCCACCCAACTCATTGCATCACAGTGAAAGGGAGAGGGAGTGAAAAAGGAGGGTTGGAAATCAAAGGTTTGCAGCAAGAACTCTCCCTCTCATTTAACAGTACATCCCCATGTCCTGGGACTCTCATGCTGATGCTGAGGCAGAGAACACTGTAAAGAGGTTGTTTGTCTCTATTTCATCATCAATTCCTGGGCTGACAGCACTGTAAACAGCAACAAAAGTTTATTTCAATATATGCCCAGGTTACACAAATTTCTAGGAGACAGAAATTTGCTGCTCAGCAGAATGCTGAATCAATATATTAGATTTCCCAGGGCATTTACATCATGTGGGCTGAGGTATTAACAGAATGATAAATTTTGCAGAGTGCCTTCAAGGGACAAGCTGCAATTTGACCACTGTTGCAAATAAAGGAATTGGCACTAGGACTTTGAGCCCTGTGCCATAACAAGGAGAGGGAGAGCAGCTACAGCAGCCATCCTGCTGGATTAAGAATCACTCATACTGTGAGCTAAATGTTATAAAACAACATTTCAGTCATTTACAAGAAAAATTTAAAACCTCTAATGGGAGACTTAAAACCAAAACCCAACAAGAACAACAAAAAGTCAAGCTCGTTCCAATTCCTTCTTTCCAATAACTGAACCAAGTTATTGGTTCAGTTATTGGAAAGAAGACTACCAGCTCCTTGCATAATTCCATTTTATGGTCTGTGCACTAATTTGTACTTTTATATGAGATGAGGAGGAAATAAAGGAGGTTTTCTGCAAAGCATTCACTTCAAAGCTGTTAGCCTTGCACTGTCAGGGTGATGATGGCATTGCTCTGTCCACCTGCAGACACAGGAGATGCTTTCCAGTCCTCCCTCAGTGATGCCTTTAACTCAGCAGCCCAAAAAAACAAGGCTCACTCAAGCTTCAAACGTGGTCAATGGCAAGAATGCCTCTGACTCTCTGGGGAATGACTGAACCCTTGGAAAGACACTTATTGCAGGTGACAGGCATGCCAAGTTCCTGCTACGTGGAGCTCCTTGGAGGTCATCCTAAATTAAAACACTTGTGGAAATGTTCAGCTGCAATGGACCTGGATTCCAGTAAAGAAGGGATTAATGGGATTCAGCTGCTGGGAAGGTGGAGAGAGCTGCTCCTGTGAGCTGTTTGCAAGCAGAGCCTCTGAATGAGAGATAATTATGCTCATTTACCTGAACTGTGGCCATAATGCTCTTTGATGTCTCTGTTCCCTAAATACATGAAGGCTCTATTCTTTTCCTGAAAGTGAAAATAGATGCTGTTGAGGCAATTATCTATAAAGCATACTGGGCACCAAATTCTCTTTTTTTTGTCCCAAACTGGACTGTTGCTGGTTCATGCATTATTTTCATGATTTCCTTAAAAACTACTAAGACCTTACCTTTTGATTTTTCTTCATTTTTAGCCAAGGAACAGTAATTTAGCAGCTCTTGTTCTAGAACAGAAGGAAAAATGTGTCACCTACATAAGCTTGATAATTACCTAGAAAAACTTATTCTCCTCCTAAATTAAAAATAAATCCTGAGTTTTAACCTAGCTCCAGGTGATCACTGAATACTTGCAGCTAAGCCAACCAAGTCTGTAGTGTTTATTACAGCACCAGCTCCTGTTTATCACACTATTTTGTGTGAGACAGAAACCAAGAGCATGAAAATAACAATGCCTTTAGCATTTCTTGCCCTCAAAATGTTTAGGGTATAAAGTAATTTTTGGGACAGCAAAAGAAGGAGGGAGGTACACACTCTTTATATCTTGAAGCATTAAGAGAGACATCTAAGTAGGAATCTAGGCAGAGAAGCAGAATTTCTGCTATGGTTTAGAGAATGTGCTCATTCCCATCAGACATCAGAGAATCACACAGGCACCCTCCCCCTAAAAGGCATCTCTGTAAAACAGACTCCCTCAGAAGCTCTCAGAAATCCTGTTTGATTTATAAATGCAGCACTCAGTTTATAATAAAACAGTTCCTATGTATATGTAAGTATATTTCAAATTTTGCAAGGTAAATACCAAGTAGTTTGATCTGTCCTCCCCTAACATATGCAGTCCCCTCAACTTTCAGATGGTGAGGCTTTTCTAAAAGCACACCACTCTTTCTTGGATGTCTTTCTAAAATATAACCCAACCAGAAACTCCAAGTTGGATGCAGCTATTAGTGGCCAAATTCTTTGCTTTGGGTTATGCAGAATATCTAATTAAATTATTATGGTGGCCACTTTTGGCCTTAAAACAAAAATAATACAAAACAACACACCATATAACATTTAATTCCCCTTTCTGCCTTCCAAAGACCTCAGGACTAAATTCTTTTCTACAGAACAAAACCTAACAGTACATGCTGTGGTTACCCATTCCAGTGAGATAATCTGATTTGCTTCATCCCCACAGTGATTGCAGATTATTTCTGAGAAGCAGAGTTCTTGGCTTACAAATTAAGACCCACAAATGTCATTTTTTTTTCCCTGTTCCACGAAGCCCTGTGCAGCCTGTGGTGCTCAGAGTGGGCAGGATTTGGTGCTGCAGGCTGGTTTTCCTGGTGTACCTCCACCTCTCCTTCTGCAGGGGGACATGAGGCTGCCTTGCCTGCTTTAAACCTGCTGCTTTCCAGGCTAAGCTCAGTCAGGACACAGCCAGGTATTCTGGGAGGAGAGCACAGGGGCTAAAACTTTGGGAGGGGACCC
Source organism: Aegithalos caudatus (assembly GCA_013389925.1). Taxonomy (NCBI): domain Eukaryota; kingdom Metazoa; phylum Chordata; class Aves; order Passeriformes; family Aegithalidae; genus Aegithalos; species Aegithalos caudatus. Next base: position 1,079,328 of record WEIU01019290.1, read on the forward strand.
CTGGGAGAAAGGGCAGCTCCCCCCTGACAGCCCTCCTGAATTGATGTATAAAAAGCTGCAACCTCCACCTGCTCTCCTGACCATATTTTCTTGGGTTAGGTTTCATTAATTCTGCTCATAGACTCAGGGACTTGCTCTGCCTGGCATTATTTCTCATCAACAGTATCATTCTTGCAGAATTAAAATGGAACATTGTGTTTTAATGCACACCCTGTGCACATTGCATCCCAGCCACGAGCACCATGCCAGGTTTACAGAGCAAGGAAAAGTTCAGCCCTTGTGCAATGCCACTGGAATTCTTGATTCAAATAACCAGGATGGGGCAGAAATCAATTAAAATGTATTTTCTGGCCTGAAGCTTCCTAAAGACAAAATCTCATTGACACATTTGTCGCTGGATAAGATTGAAAAGTGCACCAAGGAATTGCAGTGCTGGAATAAGGCTGAGAAATTCTCCTGTTCCCCCTGAGCCCAGCTCCTCTCTTACTCCAGACACTGCAGTTTCTAATCAATGCCAGTTTGATTTCACACTAATATCCCAGTTCATCTTCACCACTCCTGTTGCTGCACACTCTTGTTACAAATCTCTTGTGTGCACACAGTGGCTGCAGAGACACAAAATTAATAACAGGGTAGGATAAAGCCAGAGGTGGACATTTATTCTAATTTCTCTTGCCACGTGGGCAATAAAACACTTCTTGCCAAAAGGAAATGTGCAGAGAAGTATTTTTTATGTATCTTGCAGCAAACCTTTCCTTTGCTAATTCTTATGATCAAAACCAACCTACAAGAGCACATTTAACTAACATTTATCCCATTTATTTAACATTAATTTCCCTCCTTAAACAGGATGCTGACTTAAGGAATTGCAGGGGAAGGTTTGGAGTTGAAATGTTACTTTTTGTAGCACCTTTGGATCCAACACAACCATTTGACTGACAAAACAGACAATTCTTAACTCACTTTGGCCCTTGGCACTGAGATAAAGAAAAGAAGCTGTCAGATTTATGCAGTCAGGAGAATAGACTCACATTACAACTGTTCATTAAGGAAAAGCTCTTCTTGCCATGCTTCCCTCAGTTTCCTATTCCAGCCCTTTCCTGTTAGCAGGATTTCCCAAGTCATATAAAATTTATTAGAGACTGATGGAAGAAAATGCACATGCCTTTTACATGCAAAGTGCTGTTGGACTCCAGGCCTGATCAAACCAAAGATGATCAACCCACAGCCTCAGGGAGGGAAATGCAGACAGTTTGCTTTGAATCCCAGTGAGAGACATCAAGAAACTTTCCTTTCTCTTGGAGAAATAGAGTGATGCCCAATGGAGTATCCAAGACCAACAGGAGAATTAAGTGGGGCAGCCAGAGAGAAAACAGAATTTTAAAAGGGAATTGTTAACCATTCCTTCTGTTAGCTAGTCACATGAAAAGAAAGGAAAATGATATAAAGAAAAGGATATAAAGAAAAGGATATAAAGAAAATGATATAAAGAAAAGGATATAAAGTCCTTCAAGGTGTCTACAGATGAGCAGCAGCAGATCAAGTTGCCCCTTTACATCAAGCAGAGCTGGTTTGCTCAGCTCTGGCACACAGGGTTAGTTCTGTGCCAGAACACAAAATGCTTTAGCTCTCTTTCACCTGAAGTTTCCTGGTGAATTTTGAAGTGCATTCATTAGGTGAAGTCTCTGCTTGCAGATCATCAGGCTGGTTACAGATCTCTGGTGGTTGGATGGCCCCTATGGAATACTTTGATAATTTTATTTATTTGCCCCTTCCAAACAATGTTGATCTCTCAGACCAGCCTAACCCCAGGTCTCTGCAGTTCATCCTTATTTACTGAGGCAGTTGCCAGCACAGCAACTAGAAACAGAAGCCATCTGCTGCCAGGAAGTCTAAAAAGTTCAATTTTTTCCAAGGTCACTGCTGGGAAAAAAGCCCAGCTCCCTGGTGCTGAACCTGTTGATGTCAGCAAACTCCTAGGAATTCTTAGGCTAAGCAGAGAGTTCAGGGCTGATGGATCCTTCTCCTCATCTCTCTCACAAAATCCAGCACTTGGCAAGAGGGGCTTTGTGATTCTTCCCCACACCCTTTTCATTTTCACTTGCTCCTCTGTTTCTTGGCTCTGGCTGGGACCAGGAGCAAGGGCAGGATGCTCTCATCTCTCCAGCCTGACTAGAAAAGGGAAATGTTAGAAATCTAATGAAAAGCATGTCCTCTGGAGATTTCCAGCCCACTTTGGCAGATGCAGCTGGAGCTCAGATAATCAGCAAGACTTCTGGGTGCTTACTTGATGGGAAATATTTGGTTGCTCTGCAACACTACTTAAAGCATGCGTGGAATAGGGCTGTTGCTGTGGATTAATGGAACCTGTCAACCTAAAAAATCTGTATTTTCAGCTCAGTTTTACGAGGTGTTAGCACTCAACATACCAATGTCCTCACCACTCACCAGCAGCACTTATATTCTAAATTATCTGACCCCTGGAGAGGTGCACTCAAGCAAGTTTGTTTTGCTTAAATAACCCCACCACTGAGAGAAATCTCTCTTTAATTTGCAACCACAAAAAGGCTGTTCATCAGCAGGCATTTTTTTAGTCTATGCCATCCAGCTTGTGCTTTGCTACATCTTCCCACTTTGCTGTCCCTTTTGCTCCTGCCAGCTCGAGCAGCTTGGCTGGAATGTGCAGGAAAGGCTTTCTCCAGATATTTCTCCTCCTGGAGGTGTCCAGGACAAAGAGCTCAGTGTTGGTTGCAGAGGGCTCCCAGCACCAAATGCACTGCAGAATTTTGCCCTTATTTAGTGAAAAGATCTTGGACACAATGATGAACTGAGGAGCTCAACTGGGTGTACAGCAAATAGCAAAAAGCCAGGCTTTATTTAACACCCTAAGGCTCGTTTTGTTAAAGCTGAGACAGCCTAAAGCCTTTTGGGTTGGGATCCTGTGCAAAATCAGCTGCAAGGAGGGGAAATCCATACAAAGTATCTCTAAACAGAGCCTAATGGGTACCAGGTGATCCATGATTATTTAAATGGATTTTCTAACACATTCTTGCTTGACACAATTAACTGTTCTTGTTAGTCTGTTATGCTACAGTGGCCAGCCATATGGTAGCTCACACATTGTTGGAATGGGATTTTTTAATTACTATTATTTTCAATCCTTTTTTTAATCTAGTACAGAACATACATTACATGATAAATTACCTATATATTGCCTTAATAAATTGACATTTGAATCTAGCCAACACAGTGTAATTTTCCTAATTAAATGTCAATATGTGCCCAAGAGTACAGCTCTTCAACACTGCAAATGTCACAAATTAGCAAACAGGCAGAACCATCTACAGCTCTATTTCTCCAGATACCAAGGAGAAAATCTGCTGGAGAAATTTTTTCATGTCCCATGACAAAGCTGTGGGGAGAAAGGGAGAGGCAGCAGGAGTTATGTGACCCACAGAGGAGCAGCAGCTGCTGCAGGGCCCCCTTCCTTCACTCCACAAAATCTCATTTCTCCTTCATTTTTCCCTTCTGGAAAGTTGTTTTGTCAGCTACAGCACACAGTGAGGGGGGCTGAAACCTGTGGGTTGATAGAGGATGTCACCTCTGAGCTCAGCATCATCAGCCAGGGAGATGGCCCAGCACTAAAGTGATCCTTAACTCCAACACCAATCCTAATCCCAGGGGGGGTTGGATGAATCCTTTGGTGATGTTTCCAGTTGTTTTGGCAAAGCAAGGTTTGTAGCAAAGAAAAAACAAACAAACAAACAAACAAACAAAACCTTTCTCTTCAGTCTGTCCATCCCCTGAGAAAGAGAAACGATTTTGTTGACAGGATTTGGTCACTTTGCAGATGTGAATCCATCAAACACTGTGCAGGTAAAACCTATTTCTGTTTTCCACACTGTTTGTGAAGTCATCTTCTAAAGATGATCTGACCTCTGTCCTCTGTCCCCATTCACCTACAGCAGTTTCTCCAGCTTGTCTCTTTGTAACTCCTGGTCCTGAGCCCCTGGAATCCCCTGATGTCAAATCCCAGAATTTCACTGCCACTTCAGGATGATGTATCAGCCCCACAGAAATTGATCTATAAAGGTGCATTCTGTTCACAGCCCTAATCAAGCAAATTGATACAGTGACTTATTGCTTACCCTGCTGTGATATTGGACAGATTTTTCACTGCCATCACTGCTGAGTTTCTGCTGGTTTGGGGTTTCTTTCCTTCCTTCATCACACCTGTAAAACACTAGCCACTGTGATTTTTAATTAAATAGACTTACATAAGAATAATTTCACGAAAATGTCATTCCATGCTGTGACTTCAGGCAGTTTGCAAGTTTCCAGCCTGACTCTGAGGAAAACTGAGAATCTGAAGCCGTGCAGAAATCTCAAACTTCTCCAGGAGAAATTTGCCCAGGGAGGTTTCCCAAGAGCTGCACTTGCAAACCCACCCTGCAGTGCCACCTCGTGACAGGCAAGTCTGCCTTCTTGGGATCAAATCCAGCACAGCTGGATGTGTAAAGCCATGCAGGGATATTCCCTGTGAACATTTCTAATAAAGCTCTCTCTTTTTCTGCATATTTGCCTATTTTGAAGAGGCAGGTCTCCAAGTGCTGCAAGAAAGGTTTCATTTCTCATTGCAGCATCCTCTTAGGGAATTTCAGAGTTATTCTGGCTCCTCTTTCCACATGGTTATTGGGTGTTACTCATTGGGGAAGTCACCTCTGGCTGTGTCTGCCTCCCCAAAAGGCATTTCCAACAGGCATCTCTTCAGGAGCTTTCCTCAGCTGTTGCCTGGTCCTGTAGAAACCCAGTCCTCCAGGCTCAGAGTTTCTTTGTTGTTCCAAAAGCCCTTCAGCTGCCAGCTCTGTGCCCATCAGGAGTCCAAGGCACACCAAAATCAGGTTTTCTGATATTCCAGGACCCTGTTGGTCTTTGCAGAGCACCCAAAACACTGGAGCTTCACTCCAGATGGTTTTGAGAAAGAGACACAAGATGATGTTATTTCTCTTTCCCCATGCAAATCCTGAATTCTCCCTGTCTTCTCTTTAAACATTTTTTCCTCTTAGTTATTTGCTGACACAAAAGAGAGAAAGAGCATGGATTTTACCCGGTGTTTAGAGAACTCACTTGGTGCATAGGAGGGTTGTGATGTAGTTTCACTAAATAATTAACCCAAAATAGTGACAGCAGAAGTCTGAGAGAACCACCCACACAAGGCAGGATTTCAATCATTCTCCTCAGATCTAATTCAAGACAGAAAAGAGAAATTCACTTCTCTAGCCCTCATGTAGAAGCAATTTGTCTTCATTCTTTAAATAAAGCTATTCAAATCCATCAGTGCCTAAAGCTGAAGAAAAAAACAATTCACAAGTGGGGGAGAAAAAAAAGCACCTAATCTTAAATATCCATTAACACAACAACCCTTATCCACTTTCTTGTACTCAATAACTAGTGTTCTGCTGTTAAAATTTATTTTTCTTTTTGTAGGAAGCTAAAATGTCTGCTTCTGATTTCTGGTAAGCTGCATGCCTAATTCAATTTTGACTCCAAATCAGCCCAGATGATTGAGCAGTGACCATCACAAGGCTTCAGCATTTTTGTGACATTTGTTCCTCAGCTACAGAGAGAGATGAGCTAGTAATATTTTCTAACCACACAGGAGTATAATGAAGCTCACATTCTTGCTCTTAGCAATAAAAAGGCCTTGAAGACTTCTTTGAAAGATACTGTTTAAATGCAAGTCACTCTGCAGTGTACAAAATCAAAATTACATTTTATTAGGAATGATCTTTGGTGGGGAAAAAAGCATATGAGAGAAATGCTTTAGTGCTTAGCTGGAGTAAAATGGCAGCAAAATAATTAAGGCTTGGCCTTTGGAAGGCTTTTCTTGGTAGAATCATGTTACACAATGAGATTGAATATAAAATACATTTTGGGATAAATACTCATTTCTTCATTAGGATTTCAGTAGTTCTAGGAAGCAAAGCTATTATTGATTAAATAGGCTGGAAGAGTTTAATAGCTTCTCTTTTCAAGAACAAAATTCATCTAACTCCTCCTTTGTCATAATTCTTTAATAAATGTTAGCCATCTGTACTCTGGAGAGAGGAAGATGCATGAGTGTGATTAAAACACTCTTAAAATACAGTAAAATAAGAACTGCAGGCCTGACACTATTGCTGCTGGAAGAGGAACAATTCTACTGAAAACCTTATAGCAAATCAAGGCCTCTTACTGCAAACCAATGCAAATTATCTCTGGCCCAGCCTGACAAACCAGTAGCCATCTGGTTTTGGACAGGAAAAAAAACCAAATCCTTTAATCCTATAAGACATCAAGGGGAAACTCCCCTTAAAATTAAAAAAAAAAAAAAAATTGTTCAGCCAATGATATTTTGGATGTAAGAAAGACTACCATTCAGCAATTCACTTAAATAAAACATATTCTCCTTGCAGAAACATTTCCTCTTCAGCAGGTGAAGAGGTGAAAGCTGTGAGGCTGGCTTTGCAGGTTTTATATTTAGTTACCTTGAATATAAAACATGACTCAGTCCCTAGATTTAAGTCCACCTATGTAGGTCCTGAAATTTCTGGCATCTTAAATTCAACTCATCATGCAAGTGTGGGAGTCTGAAGCCAGCAAAACCTCACAGCAGAGTGGAGTTGGATAAAGCAGCCACGATTTGTGGTGCTCACTGTGTTTTTGTGTGTCAGAACCACCCAGGGCAGCCAAAATAAACAACCTTTAAATCCTCTTTACTTCTTATAAGTGAGCAAAGGCAAAGCTGTGCAAAATTCATCTGCCTTTTTTTATGGGTTTATAGCAAAAGGAAACTCAACTCACACTCTGGGCAATGTTGGAAATCTCAAAACTGCATGTTAAATAAACAGAGCCATTAACCAGCTCAAGTTTGACTCAAACAATCCAACAGCAGCACCATAAAGACAAAAAAAACTGATTCCAGCATCTCAGAGCCCTCCCTCAGTTTGCTCTTCTGTGCATTTTCCCTCCACCTGTGGACTGGGAAGAAATTCCAGACTCCTACAGCTGAATGCCAAAGGGGACCATGTGCCTGCCTAGGAATACAAAGCTCTTCCATCCTTCACCTGTGCCTGTGGAGGCTCATCAGGTCCTCCCATCATGGATAAATTACCTCTTAAAAGATCTGTAGAGATCTCTAACAGAGCTTCTGCCAATTGCTGGAACTAAGGCCAAGAAAAAACTATTATTTTTTTTTTTTAATATGTACTTCAAGTGTCCATGTTGGCTCCTAGCAAGCTTCCCACCATTCCCTCCAGCTGTAAAATAAAAAATATTTGTATTTTGGAAGAAACAACCTTTTGCAGAGGTTTTAAAAGAAGTTTCTATAAGTTTCTATCTCCTGACAGTCTAAACAAAGCAGGGGAAGCCAGGAAAATTAAAGAATAGTACCAGTTTTCCCTTGTCTTTGCCATCCTCACTGTCTCCACGTGGTTTGGAAGCATGGTTTTCATCACTGAAGGTTTTTAAGTTTGGCTTTTTGCTCAGCTTCTGTCTTTGATGTTAATTTTATGATCAGATTATTATTATATGTTTCCTTTTCCAGCAGTCAGCGTTGTATTTTCAACTCAGATTTATTTCCAGCACTTGATGATACACCATCTAATTCATCCCCTCTTTCTGCTGGTGTTTGTCATCAGCAGAAGACTGCCTTCAGAACTTTAAAATATAAATTCAGAAACAAGTCAGGCCACTTCATGGTGCCATCATCTATGGGAAAAATGTGTTCTCCAATGATTCTGGAATGGTTGTAGAAATTCATGGCAGGTCTTTCTATTTTTTATGTTGTTCTGAGGAATCTTAAAATACCACATAATGCAGGAAAAAAAAAAAAAAACCAAAAAAAAAAACCAACCTCCCAAAATAAAACTGAATATTAAGCAAGAAATTTATGATGCACTTGTATTTTAATATTTTTTACTCAAATACTGCTGTCATTTTCTAGGCCTTTGGGATAATGTTGAATTCCACCTCTTTAAAAAATTGCAACTATGACATTCACATCATTATGCCTGGGAGAAAATTCTGGTACAGGTGGGCCTTGTGTCAAATATTAAACTCCGGAGAATTTGAGATTTTGAAACTGATATTTTGCAGCTAAAGCTCATTTTTCTCACTGGGTAAAACCCTCCAAGCCCATGTCCATCATACTCAAAGTAAGACAAACCCTCTTCCAAAACTCTTAGGAGGAAAATTAACCTGCCTATTGGTTTTGACCAAATTAAATTACTTTTTGCACCCTTCCATTTCAGAAAAAAATAATTATTACAATGTGCAGCACAATTCCATGTTCCTTTAAGGAGAATCTCCTTCCTGGCACAAAGATCCTCAGCCAAAGATTTAGCACTGTGCTGACCTGATGCTAAATAAAATTCCTGATAAGGAATTTAAACAGAGTTATTGTGCCTCTCATGCACTGCAGCAAGAAGTCATGGATCAAATAAAGAGCTCCAAAAATATGTGGAAAAAAACAGTGAATTTTTTTTTTTTTTTTTTTTTTTTTTTTTTTTTTTTTTAATATAGAACCAGTGTGAATGGGATTAAAATACAAAAGGTCAAAGATAAGAAAAGATCACCACCCAGACATTGTGTTAACTTATCATTTTGATATCACTGAAGATTGTAATATAGTTAAAGTTATAGGAAAAACAATCCTATATAAAAGAAATGGCAGTCTACATCAATCCTATTAACAATTTGATTTAATACTTTTATTTTAGACTACTTCTGAGAAGATTTCACTGGAAAAAATGAAAGGCAGTTGGGAAAAAAAATTACCTTTTCTTTTAAGAAGCAGAAAATAGTCTTGCTTATCCATATTGACAATCCAGACTTCCAGAAAACCATGTAATACACTGGAAAATTGTCATCTTGTCATAATTTCAGCAAACAAAAGAGATGTGAATCCTCTTTGCAGTCTTTTCTTGTCTTTGTTTTTTAACAAAGAAAGAAGAACTGGAAAAATGAGCAAAGTTGTTATTAGAATTCTGCAAGTTTAAATTTCAATAATTGATTTAGCCTAAACCCAAAGATTCACTATTAGGGATCTCTTACAGGAAACACCTAAGAGATTTCCAGCCCAAGATTCAAATTGGTAAACTCAATAAAATTCCTATGCATTGGAACACCAAGGCTTCTGAAAATAATTTAATAGGGAGCAATAGAAATCCAGCAAGATATATTTATTAACACTTCCAATTAGGCCCACAGCTTCGAGGGAAATGTCAAGGAAAGGTTTCCCCCCCACCCTTTCCAGAGAGAAGCCCTGATGCCCAGATCTCAGCAAAGATCTTTCTAAAAACACATTTTCAGTCTGCAATGTCTGGTTTCAGCTCATTTCAGAACCAGAAGCCAAGGGAATGTTGCAGGTCTGTTTGCAGACCTTGCTTCTGTAGCTTTTCTTTCTTCCAATTCATTTGGATTTAGCTTTGAGACACATAGTTTTAATGTTTTATTAAATGTTAGGCTTTTGCATATAAGGTTTTCCACTTCATTTGCAAGGTCACAAATCACATTTGCACAAACTATTTACTAATGTCACAAGAAATCCGAAAGTCATCAACAATATGAGGAAAAACACTGTGGGAAGCAGAAAGGAAGAAAAGAACATTATATCCATTAGAGAAGCCCAAAGAACAGGAATAGTAACAAGCCTGTATTACCTAAAGATTGAAAATAGGGAATTACATTCAAGGGATTCAGGGAGATTCAGATTCTGGCTGCTTGAAAGCCTCAGGAAAGGTACAATTCCTTTGCACAAAAGCTGACTTTAAAACTGAGCTTGAATTTTCCCATCTCCCACTCTTACAAATCCGTGAGTTCTTTTACTTTCTTTAAAATAATTATAATGATCAAAAGGCTTCCCAAGCACAGCCACATGCAAAATATCATCATTTCCATCTAAAGTAACACTGGGTGATCAGCAAACCTGCAAGGTTCCCCTCTGGCTGGGAAAAAGCATAATGGTGTGAATGTCATAGTTGCAATTTTTTAAAGAGATGGGATTCAACATTATCCCAAAGGCCTAGAAAATTACATCAGTATTTGATTTAAAAAATATTAAAATACTAGTGCATCATAAATTACTTGCTTAATATTCAGTTTTATTTTGGGAGGTTGGTTTTTTTTTTTGGTTTTTTTTTTTTTTTCCT
>WEIU01019290.1:1091916-1104795 GCA_013389925.1 Aegithalos caudatus
AAAAAAAGGGATGTAGCAAACTTTACAGGAATTTGAATAAAAAGGGAATAAAGCATTAAAAAAATTTTTTTGTGCTTATATTTGGATCTTCTCCTAAGCCAAGGAAGAGGCTAAACCCAAAGATAATCATGGTGAAACTCCAGTGACCTGAAATTTAGAAAATATGCCCAAAGCCTGAGCCTGTTTCTATGCAAGGAATAAGACAAAAGAGAAGTGATACAGAGTGCAGCATCTTTTCACTTTTTCTGGGTTGTTTCACTTATTAGGGAATCTGGAAACTTACTCTATTAAGGTTTGGTACTTATTTACCTATTTATTGTTTGAAATGCAATTTGGTTTGATGGGCAGAAGCTCTGCATAGCTCCAGACTTCAAAACAGCCACATCCACCTAGAAAAGTTAAAATACAATCTCTGTATCAAAAACAAATTTTAAAATTTTTTAAAAAAATTAAAACAAAGTAAAAACAAAACAAAAAACCCAATAAACAATTCTAAAAATAAAGGGATATCAGGACCAAGTAGGAGAAATGCCAGCCCTCGGTGCCCTGTTTGGATTTCAGACTGACAGGAAATTTTCTGTCCTTCCATTCCTGCATCTGTGGGGCAAAGGCAGAGTTTCATCCCTTGACCTGTTTGCAACTTGCCTTGAGAACTGGAAAGGAAATGAGAGCATCAGGAAGTTTTACAGCAGTTGGAAAAGAGAAAGGAAAAGAAGACATAGAAAACAGAGAGAAAGAATCTAATGCACAGCCACAGTGTAATCAAAAAAATGAAATAAATCCAACCCACCAAACCACTACATCCTTTAAAGAAAAAAAAGTAAATTTTTCCAAGTACAGAAGAGCTGAAGTAAATCAAGTACAAAGCTTGGAGTATGAAATTTACTTCAGCCACTACAGCTGAGTAAAAAGAAGTCAGCACTTGCCAGTAGCAAGATCCAACATGCACTTTGAATATAAAATTATGATATTTCTGTTGGGTAGCCAGAAGAAATGCTCACCTGCCATGCAGAATTTGGTGAAATAAATTTAATTTCCTTACAACTGAAGAAAAAAAAGAAGCTGGAAGTTTGTGATATCTACAGCTAGCCTTAATGCATGATGGATTTTTTTTTAATCTGAAATGATTCTGGTGCATGTGTGTGCACCCAGGGCTGCAGGGCCCTGGTGGGGTTAATGTAGCAGGAACAGAGGCATTGACTCTTCACACATCATGCACATCCTTCATCTGAGCACCCAAGAGAATTCTGGCTTAGAAACTCCCACATTATCAGCCCCCATCATCCTAAACTCCCCCTGTATCAAATCATCACTGCATAAACCCACTGAAGTCAGTGGAAAGATTCTATTTGTTAAATTTTAATTAATGGCTTCGACTTTGGTAGGCAACATTTTTTTTTTATTATTGTGTCTGTAAGAAAATTGGCTCCAAAATTCAGGCTTCCCTTTTAACTGGGTTGTTACATGCAGTTATTGATTTGCAATTATTACAATGTTTGGGTTTCTTTTTTCTGTTGGAAATATGTTTCCTGTGGCAAGTTGGGAAATACACACTTTAAAAGTTCAGTTACAACCAGAAGATTGAATTGTGGAAATTTCTGGGTTTGGGGGGAAGCTTTAATTCTGAGTTGCACAGAGAAAATCAAGTATTTATTTGTGATTCACTGCTGGGCCTTGGCCAGAAGAAAAGAAGTGTCTGAAACTGGGAATCATTATTAAGGCAGTCAGCAAAACTCAGGCTGAATAATTCTAATTGCAGAGGGACACAGGAGGCAGAAGGAACACCTTTGGCATTTCAAACATTGGATGTTTTAGAGATTGTCCTTCATAATCCTGCTTGCAGGAGATTGATTCACACAGGTAAGGCTGAAGGAGAACAAATAGAGCCTTCTACAGCCATTTCCACAGGGATATTTTCTAACTCTAATTCCACTTGACAGCCTAAGACACCATTTCAGGGAGATTTCTCAGCCTGTAGCTGTTTGTGGCAGTGATGAGGATGATTTTTGGAGAAGAAATCCAAATTGCTGATTGCTCAGCTTAAGCTTGCAAAGGTAAATGGGAAGGCTCTCTCTTTTGCAAAAGGCAAAAAGGAATTGAAATGATAGCTGCAAGTAACAACAACATTTTGATAAAGCTTAAAATATAAATCTGCTTCTTTTCCAGACAAAGTGTTTGTAACATTTTAGTGTTATATAAAATTATATAAATGCTATATAATTGATTGTATAATTTGGATTGTAAATTGCACTGCTAACTTGCATTGTAATAATTTTGTTCCACTTGAAGCAAGATCAATTTCAAGTTGTTATTTCTTTACCAATAATGTGACTATAATTAAGGAAAGGGACTGGAAGTCAGAGAATCTTTCTGAAAATGTTGCCAGATTCACTAATACACATATCTTGATTTATCAATTAGTACAAAGAGAGAATTATGCAAAATATGTTGCCTTTCTGGAATGATTCAAAGGGATAGGTATAGCAGAGGCTTTGAATGCTTACCAATATTTAAACAGATGTTTACTAGACAAAACAGTCCTGTGTATTTCTACAGACTAGTTTTCATTATTTCAGTGTGATATTAAAAATTCCAGTCTAGGACAAGCCAGAATCAAGCCAAGGGTAAATTTTGCTTCAAACATGTACTTGAATCATAAACTCTCATTTGACCTGCATTAGGATTTCAATGCACAAATCTTATTACTTCAAATTCTGTTTAAAGCCAACTGTGTTTTCAAAGCAGACCTGCACTGGAGAATTAATGAGCCAACAGCAGACTACAAACCAGTTCTGTTAACATTATACAGACACCACCACAAGACCCAGGCACTTGGATACTTGGTACCTTGCCTGGAATTGCACACATCCATGCATTTACCTGGTATTTGGAGTCTGAATTTCTGTCACCAGCTGAGAATGTCACAGCCTGGCCATCATAGCTGTGGGCAGGCAGGTGGCACCTTCACTGATGTCTGTGCTCTTTCCCAGCTTCCAGAGCTGCTCACTGGGGTATTTGAAATATCCTGATTGCTCAACTGATTTTATCTCAGATCCTTGTATAATTAAAATATTTTATGGAATAAGTAAAAAAAAAAAAAAGGACAATTCAACAGAAATATGATTAAAGTCATATGTGTGGGGGGACTAGATAGCAAAGGTCAAAATATGTTTAAAAGATCAGAATAACAAGAAATTTTTTACAATGCTTTCAATCTACATTTAATATTATTTTTTGGTCATTGTTACAATTTAATGAGCTTATCCAAAGGTCAGTGAAGTCACAGGAAGACTTTCCATTCACATCCACAGGCTTTGGATTCAGCCAACAGCTTGACAAATACTCTGGGACAATTTTGGGTGAAATCATCTGCATAAATGAAGGTTTAAGCAACCCTAATGAAGCAATATGAATTTCAAATTGCAAAGAGTCCTCAGACAAAGGATGAAGAAACCTGGTTATATATCCCTGGAGGTGTAGCCACATTTGTATTTTCTAAAAAAAAATATTGGAAATATAATATGTATATTGCTGAAGCAGCTTTATCATAAATAGGAAACTGCATTTAAAGGTTTGGGGAGAAGGAGGGAAGTGTTCAGTGGCAGGTACCAGCACTGATGGGCTTTGCTCAGCTCATCTTTCTAAGGAGACACACTTATGCAAATATAATACTCAGTAGCTTCCAGTATGGTTGTGATCAAAAATGGTCCATAAATCTAAGAATGTTCTCAGGTCACCTTTTAAAAATGATTTGGTGAGATTTGGTGGAGTTCTAATGCCCACAGAATTCAGTGAATCAACGACATCTACACTTCGAATTGCCACTTACAGCAACAAATTGAACTTCCAAATTAAAAAAAGAAGAGGAGATAGCTAGGTAAAGAAATTATGTTTCTATAAAATGTTTTTAACTGGGTTTTCTGTGCCATTCACCCTTTCCCACAGCTTAGCAGATCAGATGACCAGAGGTTCTCATGCAGGGAGGTGCCACGGAGAGATTTACATCCAACGCTCTTTGTCAACAGGATCTGTCTCCTCAGCCCTAAATCAAACACACTAATCTGCATTTTCCCCACAGCAGACTTTAGAAAAAATACCCAGAGTTTCAGGCTGAGTAGAGCTGAGCAGCACAGAGTGATCCTGGGTTACATTCTCCTTGATGCACTGGAAGTGGATTAGGAGATGAAAGCAGCGCTGTCAGAACCCATCCGCGTGTGCATCTCAGGAGTTTCCCTCCCAGCAGCTCCAGAGTGGGCTCTGAACCACAGCTCTCAGCCACTCTGCACATGCAGATCAAAGGATAATTATGCTCCAAACCTTTGTTTTCTTGGACACGAGGCTCTCCTCAGTGGATCAGTCTGGGAAGGGCTGTTCAGCCTTTGTCTCCCACAGAGAGAAACTGCTCAGCCCTGACAGTGCCATCAGTGTCTCACAAACGTGTGCAGATCTCACTTCTCATCCTGAATTTGCCCCTGTTCTATTTCTTTCCATCCTTACACAATAAATACCTAAACCAAAACAATCCCACAAACCCTCCCCCCACCCCAAAAAAAAAAACCCCAACAAATAATAACAACAGTAATGAAGAGTGCTCCAAAGCAGAACATTCAGTATGTGCACTGAGAATCCTACCATACCAGCATGACTAAAATCATGTCTGAAAAACTAGTAGGGCTTTTGTTCTAATGAAAGATTCAATTAAAACTTAAAAAAAAAAATTTAAAATGCCTTTTAGGGCATACAAAATAGATTCCATAGGTTACCTGCATATTTGGAAACGCTTCTTCCACTGCCAAGAATTAAATAAGGTATCAGTGATGGGAAAAAATCTGAGATCTGGAGAAACTCAGTCACAGATTTGAGGGATCACATAGAACTCACTTTAAAGACATAAGGAATTATTTATCCCACAGAAAGACCCTCAAGATCTGATGACAAAAATAATTAAGTCGATTAGTGACTTAATAATTCCAGTTACCATCCCTTCCTTGCTATCCTGAAAACTTCAGAATTAAGACACTTCTAGGCCAATGTGGAAAAAAAAATTACCTTTTCCCAGCTCAGAGGAAATTTATTTTGGCCTGCTTTTTCTGGAGAAGAGCTTCCCAACACTTCTCACATCCTCTTCCTCCTGAGGATTCCTGCCATCACACTGCTCAGCTGGAGCAGCAAATCCTTATCTGGTCCTTACCCATCAGAATTTCCATCACATTTAAGTTGTTTTGAAGGAATGCTGAATGTACAGTGAAATGTGTTTCCTCATATTTGGTGGAGACATTGTCTATATTAAGGATTTTTGCCTCCCATCTATCCCAGCAATTTTATCCATGGCTTACCAGCTAATATTTGCAGTAAAAAACCACGTTGAAGGAATTGATCTTTCCAGTTGATGGCCAGGTGGTAATTTGTCTAAATACCCAAAACGTGGGATAGAAGAGAAGATGGAGAGGGATATTCAGACAGCGTTTCCTGGCTAAAAAAATCAGGAATTTTTTGGGCAGCACTGGCCCCCCACTGCCCCACCAGTTCTGTGCTCAGCTGAGACATGAGTGAACTTGAAAACAGATCTCAGTAAGCCCCAGCAATTCACTGGATGACTCTCCAGGGAATTTACAGACAATATATGGCAACAGATCTTGTTTTCTTGCTAAGAGCAAAGCTTAACTATTCCTTCCCAGTATTTTGTCCCCTAAAGTGTAACCATGCATGGCTACAGACACTGGTGCAGGCTAATCCAAAGCAGTTTGGAAAAATGAGGGAATAAATAAAAGGAGAAATGATTTTTGACTGCTTTCTTTTAACATCTGTTTCGCAGATTCTTTTCCTTGTCAGTGCTTTTCAACTTTGTTACCTGTGAAGAAGGTTTTATATGGGTGAACTCAAATTCAATAGGAGAGCAGAAGGGAACACTGCACTGAGGAACTGGTTATTACCAGATAGATTTCAATAAATCAGGTCATCATCATTTTATAAAAGGTGCTCTTACCCTCAAAGTTTGGAATTTAGATCTGTTTGCTTTGATTATTGGAAACTGACCTCTGACCAAATACATTTTAGAGGTAATTTCTTTCTTTTTTTGTTTGTTTTTTTCTCTAGGTAAGCATCAAAGTCAGGAAGTATAACCAAGGTCAGCCACAGGTAACACAAAGGGCAGTCACTTGTTGGGGACAGCAGCATGGACATGACTCTGGTGCCCATTTTGTCTCAATAAAAATTGTATTTTAGCTGGACAAGACAGGAAATTGTCTGAAAGGTAGTAGAATTTGTCTCATGTGGCACCACATCCTAACAAAACCAGTATAAATTCAGACAGTCCCTCTGCAATCACTGAGCATCTCATGGATTTTTTGGAACTTAAATCTATGCAATTATTCACATTCTCCTTGCACAGCAAGAAATTACTGCAGGTACATCAGAGCACAAGGATCCAACCACAGAAGGGACAGAAGGGTTTCAGGGACGTGGTTTCAAGCAACAAATCTACCCAACGAGAATATAATGCTGAATGTTGATAGCTCTGCACTGAGGAGGTTTTTTATTCATTCCTTTTCCATTAAGCAAGACTCTTTCTGTTTCCAATGAAAGCCAATTGTTCCCATAGTTGTATAACACAGATAGAAAATGCAGTTAGCCTTGCCTTTCTCCATTTACAAATTACCTGTTGTGCTCAGCCTGATTCCTAGCCAAGGACAATAACACACCTTAAGTCAACAAATAAGGGAAGTTAATCAGGGAGTGTAATGTTTGTATCTCCTTTACAAGAAAAGGGAAAGCCAAGGCAGAGGCACACAGTGACTCTGCAGCTATAATCAGATTTTCCAAGGAAGGTAGCACGCCTCATCCCTGTCCTTTGTCCCAAATTTTGCCCAGAATCCCACCCTCTGCCCTGGATTTCACACCAGAGGTTCAAGAAGAAGTGAGGATGAGGGAGTTGCTCTCTGAAATACAACTCAGGTGAGGGGGGAGCACAGAGAGGAAGGGGAGAGCTCTGTCCCAGGTGGTTGATGTCTTGTAAAGAAAGTTTATAGAAATCCTAACTCTGGGTGGACACACAGGTGTTAAGAGCAGGCAGACAGGGAGATCTCTTTCATGACTCATTTTCTGTCTGCATTGCACTAAAAATTGTGTTTTCAAAGATGCAAAGCATCCTCATGGATATGAGGGAGTGTATTCAGGGAAAAATCCACAGGTAAAAAAAGGACTTGTTTTTAAAATACTAAAGATATCAGAATGTCAAGATTTAACTTCTTTTTTTATACTGGGAAATCTCATAAGAAGGAAAGGAATAGAAGAGAGGGACCATATCCTACTTAACTGAAAAGTGAAAGAAGTGAAAAATATATATATTTTTATATATTCCCTCCTTTTATCCCAATACAAGGGTCACACTGACAATTCTGTGCTTGAAAAAACTCTTTCATTCTCAACTCCTCAGCTTACAGTCAAATTCTAAAGCACGACCAGGCAAGGATTTAAAGAAATCTAAACTATCTAGTTTTGTTTTTTTTTAAGGATCAGAATCCCTAATTATTTTTCTATTTCAATGCAGATAAAACTGTCAAAAGGAGCAAAGGAAGGAATGAGAGAAGAAGAGGCAAAATGAACATAAGGACATTCCCCCAACCACTTGGAAAACTGGCTCTGCCCTGAGAAGTTTGGATACTGCACGTGAATGCCAGGAGATTGTTGGGATTAGGCTTCATCACAACATTTCCAGAAAAAGCTGTACATCTGCTTACAGACTGCAAAGCAGTGCTGGGTCAAGATGTCACAAGAAATCACAGAATTCACTTGCACTGAGGTGTTCAAGCAAGAAGACAAGAAAATTTCAGCTTCCAATTGCTCCACACCACGTTTTTGAGACTTAACGTTTTTTGCTCAAATTTGAATCCCTGTGTCACTTTTGCTTAGAACTCAATCACTGTCCTTAATTCTCGTTAACAAGTAGCTGCCTCTCAATGTTTTCTCTGTATTTTGGTGACTAATTTACTTTGAATGTTCTCTCCCATCTGAGTATTTCACAGAAAATTCCTTCCTGCAAATTTCCTGTGAGAGGTCCTCAAAGTCAAAAGCTCTCATGTCACAGCACCATCACAGGAACTCCTCTACTGAATGTGTCAGTGCCATCCTGTTGGGTCTTACCAGACAATAACCATCCTGAAATCATTCAAATTCCCTCAAAACATGCAGTAAGGATTCTTCCCTGGAGTGTTCATAGAGAATACACCAGTGCTGGCTGACACCCAGAGGCTCAGTCCATCATCTCCCTAATCAAAGCTTCATCTGAAGGTAACAACATCCTCCAGTTCTACATTCTGCTTGAAGAGAGATTCTTTAAGGGCAGATATTGCTGAAAAAAAAGATTAAGAAGGCCAAAAAGCAGAGTAAACAACAGCATCCTACACCAACTAAACAGCAGCACAGGAACACTAAAGCAACATCCTGAGCTCATCATCACAGCAACTGCAAAAAGCAAATCCTGGCCTGGTCTAAGCCAGGCACCCAGGGAGGTTTAACATGGACAGCAGAACTGAGGAACAAATGATGAAGGTGATGGTTCAGATAAGGCAATGAACAAACCCATGTCTATTCAGAGTTTCTCTGTTTACAGCATGTAAGATAAACTCTGAGTATAACAAAGTGACCCAGGGGGTTCCAGTGTAAATTTTTTTCTCACATTCATTCCCTGTATCCAGAGCATAACAGCAACTTCTTCTCTGTAAGTTTAGATGTTTTCTTTGCAGCTTCAGAGATGAGGAGGACAAAGATTTCACACCCTTTTCAAAAAATGGAACAATTTTCTTTGGATTTTTCTTTTAGGAAAAATACAAGCATCCACACACACATTGTAAATTGCATATGAACTAAATAAAGAAGCTGTTCAAATGGTTCTTGTTATGAAAGCCAAATATAACAACCCCCTTCATTATAAATGTAAAATGCTGAAAGCCTCTGGGGCTAGAGGAGCTACAATGCATTGTAAATCACTGAGACAACAATAAGGAAGTCACAATATTTTGTATAAAATGTCACTTAGAAACAACTCTCCCCATCTTATATAAGTAATCTACCAGGAAGGTAAAAAAGGGGAAATTGGAAAATGGAATTTAAAAAAAAAAAATAAAGAACAAGAAAATGGGAGTTTAAAAAAAAAATAAGAAAAAGAAAGAAAATAAGGAAAAAAATAAAAACATGGAAATACTAATAAGCAGCATGCTATCAATATGAGTGAATGGATTAGCAGCAGCAATAATAAAGACTGGGAAAGGAAATTTGATTTTTTTTTTCCTCACAGACTCCTCTCCTGACATTTCACTTGTCCATCAAATAAACTGATTTTCAGCCTTCCTTCACTCATCTGGAGTCTGCTGAACGACCTATAGACAGAGTAATGCTCCCAAAGAGCAGACACCAAAGGAGTAGTGCAGAGCAATTCCCAGATAAATGGCTTTTTATCACTTCCAGGTAACAGTGCCACAACTCAGGCACCTTTGAATAATGACCCTGAGCAATCTGAAGTGGCTGCAGCAAGGCAGGACCACAGAGATTGGATACCAGGAAAAGCTTCTTCCCAGAAAAAGGTTATCAAACACTGGAACAGGCTGCCCAGGAAAGCAGCTGATTCACCATCCCTGGAGGTAATTAAAAGATGTGTGGTTGTGGTTCCTGGGGACATGGTTAGGGGTGGGCTTGACAGTAAAACCTGGACTCAACGACCCAAACTGGTATTTTCTAAATGATTTTCTGTGATTCTCTGAAAATAGAGCAGATTGCAAAGCAAAAGCAAGATAAGAAATGCATTGGTCAGATTTCACTAGAAGAATAAGTGCAACATCATTTTTTGAGAGCAAAGGTAGAAAGCATCCCCGTGGAATGAAGTGAGGGGATGAGTGTGAGGAAGGAAGGAAGTTGATATGGCAGTTTCACCCTCAGGAGAACAAAGGCTGGTTGTGAAGATAAATAAATGTATCATCTGTGAATAAGATCAGTTTTTGTGTGCCATAAACCACTCATATTTCTGAGTGCTATAAACATATTTCACATTGCACTGCTTTGGTTGTACTCAGGTTAATGCAGACAGGGATTTGTAGGAAAGGGATTCATAGAAAGTCCAGCACAAATGGCCCTGGGCAGGTTTCTTTAAATACACCCCCTTCTCTAACACAGTTGTGACTGCTTAATGGATTTCCACACAAGGACCAGAAAAAAATGATGTTTAAGGGGTGTAACTCTACACAGATTTCATTCATACTGAAGTGCTTCCTCGTAAAGTTCAAGCCATTTTCTCAAAAGCATGTTTCTTCCTCTGGTAAAGTATTCCTTACAGGCAGAAATCACCTTCAGAATAGAGTTTGATTACTCTCCTGCAGATGCAGGTGTATCTGAGCCTCAACTATGGTTTGATACTCTCATTATGGTTGATGAATTTAATAGCAGCAGTTGCACCAGCTGCAATTCTTCTTTATAGGTAGTAATCTTGACAAAATCCCCTGCCTTCAGCACAGAGATAAGATCAGAGGTGCTTCTTTCTTCTTTATTCTGAGGAAAAGGTTCCAGGGCCTTGCAGCAAATTAATCCTGCATCTGCAACTTCAGTTTTAGAAAGGATTTAAAATCAAAGTGCCAGTGAGAGGTACACCCATGCAAAGGCAGAGAGAAGGGATTTAAACAGAACCTGCTGGAATTTAAAGCACTGATTTAGTTCAGTAACAAGCAAGTCTAAACCTTGCAGGCACTCCTGCAGAGTTCCAGGGGAAAATAGCCTAAGTATTTTCTAGAAACTATAGTTTAGGAGTTCAATGCTATTGGTTTCTCATCTCAAAGGCCCACTGGCACAGGCATCATGCTGAGCTTCAAGCCTTGGTGCCTAAGAAGAAACAGCTACCAAAAGGCAGATTTGAATCCTTTGTTTGAGTATGGAATCATTTTCAATAGCAACATTCAATCTCAGAATATGTTATTAACAACTGAGCTAGGAATGGATTTTTTTTCCATAATTAAAGTGCTTGAAGTGCAAAACCCAACTGCCTCTTAAGGAAACCATGACAGAGCTAGACTTGCAACTGCTCCACCAACCACTAAAATACTATGTATTTCAGATTTAAATGTCATTCTTCTTCTAACTCTAGATCAGTTGATTTCCAAGCTGCTCTCTCTCAGTTAGCAATAGCTACACAGAAAGTGGATCCCAGCTGGCAAGACCAGGATTGTTCAAGCTGAGGTGGGACAGGGTTCAATGAGGGTGTGGATCCTATTAGTGAAACTATCTGTGTTTGCAAATTTAGTAAATTTGGTCCAAAGGAGAGGAAGTGCTCTTATGCAGATATTAAGAGTCCAAACTATGCTTTGTAGATAGAAGAACTTACCTGGCACTCATCAAACTTGGCAGCAGCAGTGTCCACAATCACCTTGTTGGTATTTGCCAGTTATTAGTTTCAATTCCTGTTTCTCCATGCTCCTGATCTTTGCTACCCTTCTTCTTATCAACACTGTAACAAAGCAGATTATAATAATCATTAACACATCCCTCTGTAACACCAAAAACTTTATGGAACCAGCCCACCTTGTGGTTACATACAGGTTGGTGGAAACAGCTGAAAAAAGAATTTGAATTTCAGGAGTGTCAACATTATCCATGATGGTAGACAGGTAAGCCAAAAACTGCCATGTTACACACTTATCTAAATCTTCACTTTTTTTAAAACCAAAAAACAGCTACAAACTTTCTCTTTATTTCTTTTTTTTTTTTTTTTTTTTTATCTAGCATTACTCCCTTTCTACCCACACTAGTTGTCCTGTTCCTGACTCTACAGTCCTACTGTCAGTGATCAATTTGGTGGTCTTCCCACCAAGATTTTTATCTTATATCTGACCTGATCTTCCCCAAAAATCTATTGTTTTATGGCATGGAAAAAGCAGCTAGCAGTGAGGTCAGCCTATGGATTTTCAATAGTATCTCATATTGCCACAGAAATTTTTGCTCCCCCAAATGTTCCCTGGATATCAGACCACCAAGACAAAGACCAAAGCCAGCCACGACACAAGCCCACAAGTATCACAGTCCCCACCAGAAAACACAGTTTGAGACAACTTTTCCATTTACAGGGTTTGACTTACATTCACTGCCCTTAACATCAGATGAAGGAAATTACCTTATCAGGCCTTTTGTTGAAGAACTGGCAGATTCTCCTGCCTGCTTAACAAAAGCTAAGCTGTGCTGGATCTCCTTAGTAACCACAGCAAACAAATATGCTCAGAAAGGGGGGCACAATCCACTAACATGGAACCAGGCTCAGTTTATATCCACGCTGTCGACACATTTTAATGCTAACCAAGTCCCAGCTGGGCCATAGCAGCTGTAAATCTGTGTCCTGGTGCTGTACAGTGCCATCCTCCTGAATTTCCATCTTCTTGGAGCTTCATATCTGCTCAGAAGGACTTCCACAGAGGATTAGAACCTCTCTCTGCATCTCAGCTGGATATTTTCACCCAGTTTCCAAGCCATGACCAGTCCTGAGCCCTTCTCCTCCAGCTCCAACCCTTGCCATGGAAAGCATCAGCCATATCTGCCAAAACACCTGAGACAGGCTGCTGCTGACCCTGAAAAGGTGAGAAGGGATCCACCAGATCCACACTGTGAATATTATTTACTATTATATGTTCTATACTTTAGCCAGTGTGACAAAATCAAGGACAACCAACAACTGTGGTCCATCAGATCCACACAGTGAACATTGTTTACTAAATGTTATATGTTCTATACTTTAGCCAGTATAAAAAACAAACAAGGACAACCAACAACTGTGGTCCATCAGATCCATACACTGAACATTGTTTACTAAATGTTATATGTTCTACACTTTAGCCAATGTAAAAAAAC
>WEIU01019290.1:1110169-1140769 GCA_013389925.1 Aegithalos caudatus
TTTTTTTAATTCCTGGTGCTTCAGGGAAAGAAATGCATTCTGACAAAAGCAGGCTTCTACCCAAAGGCATCTCAAGATTCCACTAAATTATTGGCTTTGGTTTATGAAACAGAAGTGTGTGTTTTTAAATGGCAAAAAATTCTGCTTCCACAATATGTCACAAAACCAGAATATACATTATACAACAAAAGTCTCTTGCTGAAATGTTTGGAAATGACTGGTATGTCCAACTCTCTGAAAAATGCTGGCGATAAACTTCTTGTGTTATAACCCCTGTGACAGATAGAAAACTGGCCTTTTAATGAAAGTTTTGATAAATTCCAGCAGTAAGTGCACTGTGTAGTATGATTTTATCATTAGACAAAGGCTGAGATGACACAGCTGTTACAACATTGAACAATCCAACCAGAAATATGAAAGGGGACAAAGTTTGCCATCAGATCTGAAATGAATGCTAAACACACCTTTTTGCAGTGCATTATTTAAAACATACCTGGTGATGCTGATATTTGAAGATACACTTGTAATTATTTTAAATTTTGACTTCTGAGGAGCTGAAACAACAGCAGAGCTGTTACTCAGCCTGCTCTGCTATTCCTGCACCAGGCAACTTGTGATTTACAGAGCACTCTTTGTACATCCCTGACACCCTTCATCCTCTGTGTCTGAGAAGACAGTGCTTCCAAACACTCCTGGTCAATATTCAAGCTGTGAGCCTTCCTGTTATTTGTGGCTCTTTGCATGTCTCTTCCAGAGACTTTTCCCTAATTAACCCAGCCCCAATCCCAGCAGTAAGCACCAGCAAGTGTTTTCCTGCTATGATTCATGCCTGGCTGCTTTGCAGATGACATTAGCACTGGAAATACAGACCATAATAAATACTGAAGCCAACTGCAAAGCAGGCAGGTGCCATTAGAGTAGTGGGAGCACGAGTCAATAAAGAAGGATAAATCAATAAAGATGGGACACTCCTTTTATTCCCTCCTGCAGCATCCCCCTAGGAGGGAATAAAAAATAAACAGCTCACAGTGGATGACAGATAAAAGCAAGCAAAGGCACTGAATTATTTGAAGGGAAGAGTTTCCTATCTGCTTTCCTTCTTACTCTCCTAAGTTTTGAAGCTGTTCATTGCCAGGGGTGATGGACTCCTGTTGCAGTATTGCAGACAGGAGGAATTCTTCTGTTGGAAACAATTGCTCTTTTCTCTTGCAAGCCAGCCAGACAGGGCTGAGGGTGCAAATCAGAGCTCAGGTGTGTTCTCTGGGTCCAGGATTAGCTTTCAGTCTCTTGTGCTGTAGAAAATGCCACCTTTTACCCCCTTGCACTAATGGAATGTGTTAAGGAGGTTTCACTGCTAGAAGCACAAGAAGAGCCTGAAACAGCAGCACCTATTGCTGGGTCTAATTACCACCCATTACCTTTCTGCCTTCTTTTACAAGGAGCTTACACCTGAAGAAGGGGCACTGGGGTCAGCAGACGACCCATGGGATGCTCTACAATGGGGTATATGGCATGTCCAAAGCTTCTAAATATTCAAAGCTCTCCTATTTTAATTATAAAACTGTTTTAATAATTATTTTACAGCTCTATGGGAGCTCAGCCTTAAAAGCAAGGCTCTCTCTCCTAGTTTTGATGCCCACACAGCAGCCACATTCCTAAGAATTGCATGGCATTCATGTGTGCACCAGAGTGGGGAAATAAAGCATGTTAATGCTACAGAAGAAATTCTATACCAGCAGCCAACAATTGAGGTAAGCAAGAAAAATTAAGCAAAACCCTTGGATCGTGGTAAAAATACACAGAGGAGCACATTTTCTCCTCATCCTTAGGAGTGTACATCCTATTCCATATTTTCCACTGGTTTTACATTGCTGGAAATACCTACCTGGCATGGCCAGTGGTTGAAGTGTGCAGATAAATAAAAATCCTTGCTACTGTCAGCCCAATGCATCAAAGCTTTTTTATTTACTGGGAGAAAGTTACCTGTAAATAAACATCTTTTGGTCAGAATTTTTCTCTCAGCAACTTATATCAATGTTATACATGTATGATATATATATATATATGTTTGATATATATCATATATCAAACATATATCAATTCAAAAATATATCTCCATGCTATTTTTTCCCCTGGTGTAAGAAGAGGAATATTTTTTTTTCAGCATTCTTAAAATAGAAGCAAATGACCTGGCTACAAAGTTTTCTGCACTAAAGGTTTTGGTCTTACTAGTTGGAGTATTTTGAAACTCCTTTTACACAACAACACCAGGACAAAAGGAAATGTCTCAAATATTATTAATTTACATGGAGTTGTTGTTGTATTTTTATTGTGTGAAGTTATCCTAATGTTTTGCTTAAATTTAAAATATAATTTTTTTTTTTTTTTCCTGTCTGTTGGAAAATTTAAGCTATCTGTACTTGGAGTGATTTTGTCAAGGCATGGAGACCATGGAGGTCTATACCCATGGGGGGATTTCCAGATTCCAGAAGCAGCTTGGGACCCACTAACTCATGGACACTGGAATTTTACAACTACTTAGAGCTCTTAGTTAAAAGATAGAGTAAAAAAAAGCTTATACTTAGTTATTTTGATTTTTGGCTCCCTCACCTTCTTCCATCTTTTTGTGATACCACTTACTATTTATTTCCCCCTGTGGAGCTCCTTAACTCATTTAAAAGATGCTTATCTTCACACATCACAAACATTTAAACAATTTGCCACACCAGATTCCTTAATAAACCATCCATCTCCAGTGCTTAGTGTTACTTCCATAGGTGAATTTCCAATAAATGGCAAATATGAAAACTTACAGGTAAAATTAATCTTGAGTAGATTTCCTCCCAGCTGCAGCTACAAAGCTGGATTTGTTCTCCTGTGAGGAACCACTCCAAAGCATAAATGTGCAGCATCCCCAGGTGGGTGACAGGGGAACAGAAGCAGTTTTGCTGCCAGGAGCAGAGGTTTTCTTTGGCCTCAGTTCCCTGATTCAGAGGTGCCACCTTCAAGGAGATATCTCTGACAACTTCTTCTGAGCCACAGCAAAACACAAAGGAAAACTGGATAGAGAAATAAAAGGTTTCCAATATAAGTGAGGTGAACAGGCTCAAGGGATTTTTCAAAAGCAGCAGGACAGGCAAACACA
The DNA here is from genome assembly GCA_013389925.1 of Aegithalos caudatus. Classification (NCBI taxonomy): domain Eukaryota; kingdom Metazoa; phylum Chordata; class Aves; order Passeriformes; family Aegithalidae; genus Aegithalos; species Aegithalos caudatus. The sequence goes on from WEIU01019290.1 coordinate 1,113,315, forward strand.
AAAAATGACCTTTTCAGGGTATCCCCTGTGGGTGCCAGATTTCTCTTTGCATTTTCCTGATATGCTATAGGCAGACTTGAAGAACAAGGCAAGATGGATTAGACAAGAACTTCTTGGTGTTTAACCCCTCATGCCTCTTTGTGTCCAGCATGCAACAAACCCAGAGGTAACAGGACACCATGGGGGGAGATTAAACAGCCATCAGTCTGAGAAAAGGCACCTAAAAAAGCACAAAGGAGTGATGAAACATGGGAATGTCAAAGCAGATTCAGAGTTTGGTGCTTAGGCAACAGAGCTGGGGGGCAGCAGGGGTCACATCTCACTGCTTGGTCACTGTTCTCCAGGGATTTCCAGGGAAATGGGCTGCCCTGTAGGGAATCCTGCTGGATCAGAGGGACAGGCAAAGGTCTGACCCCACAGAGCTCAGTGCAAGACACACTTTTGTCACTGCCACCCTCTGTGCTAAAGCCTTCAATTCCAAAAGCACCAGCTCCAAGGAAGAAATGACCCAGCTGAAGGGATCCCAAAATAACAGTGAACAGATCTTGGTATATAAAGGCAAAAATCAAAGTAAGCAAAGTCTAAGAAGGGATTGCCACCGGTGTACACATCTTCAGAGAGGAAAGATAGCCAAGAGATGTCATGCAAAATAAATCTCTCTCCTGGCAAGAATAGCAAAGGACTTGAGAGCAGAACTGGCAACACACAGAGTGGGCACAAAAGGAGGCTGAAAAAACAAAAGGAAGGTTGCAAGTGGTACAGAAGTTTGAAATTTAAAAAGGGAAGAATGCACTGAACAGCAATGCAGCCCTGGAAATAAAAACAGTCAAATTTAAGTCTATGAACGACGTGGATGAAGAATTATTTTACAAAGCCCTGTGCCACAAACTAGATGAAAAATAAGGTTCCATCTTTGCATTTTCTCAGGATCCCTTTGGGTTTGGGAAATAAAGTTGATCTGTGATAGGTGTGGAAAGAAGAAAGCACAGACAATCTTCCTCATAGCCACAACAAAGAGCCTTCAGACAGGAGGACCTGTTACACATCATGGTCTCTATTTAGTGTGAGGAACTGTTAGGGGTTCTACTAACTGTTAGGTTTGGGGGTTTTATTGTGTTGAATGTGGGGTTTCTTGTTTTGGTTTTTTAAAAGGTGATTTTTTACCCTCCCCCCAAAAATTCCACATGTTCTAATGGTGAAAGGGAAGTAAATATATTTAAATTAGGTTAAATAGAGGAACTGGGCTTGATAGATTCCACAAAAATCAAATTCGTGTTATCTTCCTGTGAAAAAGAAAAGCTGTTTAGTGGCTTTAATGACTTGAGCAAATTAGAAATTGCTGAGTTATGTCCCTTTTGAACCAGCACTTCCCTTCTCTCACCCCTTGCTCACTAATGGCAAAATGTTTAAAACCGTGGCAAGCTGAGACACTTGTGAGCAGAGCATTGTCATCCCTGAAAAATGCACCAACAAATCTGAATTCTCTTGAAACAATTCACAGCAGAGCCACTACCACAAAGTGCAAATCACAAAACATCTGCAAATGCCTTTGTGTGCTGCAATGCCTCTGCAAGGGCTCAGGCCAGGCTGAGGAGTGCTAACATCCATTTAGAGCCCTGTCAAACTGCTGAGCACACATCCCAACCTGCCAGCAATCCAAGGGAAGGCAGCTCCTGGACCACTGTCATGTTTCATTCTGGCTCACATTAACATCAAGCATTCAATAATTGCTTTACCACACACTTAATCCCCACATAAAATAATGAAGATAACTGTGCAGCAGCTACAAATGGCTTGGAGCAGCCAAGGGCAGCTGAGGGCTTGAATGGTGGGAGAAACACAACCAGGATTGGTTGGTGCCAACAAAACCCTTTGCAGTTCCAAGGTCTTTGATATTAATTTCAGGATTTCAGGAGCAGAGTGCCTAAAAGCTGTGGATGTCTGAACCAGAAGCTGATGCAGTGCTGGAAAGGACATTATTTACATGATCACTAGGTGCACATATAGAAAAATCTGGCTAAGAACCATAAAGACTCCTAAGCAGCAAATGAAGATTTTTGTGGGAGTATCAAATTGAAATTTCACCTCTGTTTTTTCCAAGAGAAAGAAGACTAACTACTCTAGCATTATTTTTTTCTCCTTTAGTATGGATCCATCATAATCATGCACACACTTCCCCCCCACTCCCAGTTCCATCTTTCCTCTGGGGCCTAAGCATCTGAAATGCTTCCATAAATCCATCTCTAGTCTGATATTTAGTTGTGGGGTTCATTTTTTCTTGTTAAAAACCACGATCCTGTGATTTTTAACAAGAAAGCTCAGTGAAAATGTGCATTTGAGTAGAATTTGGGGTGACCATCCAAAGGCAGGGTGACACTCAACTCCAGCAACCCACATGTGTGTGAACATCTCACAGACTCATCAGATGGTGACATTCCATCTCTCCTCAGCCTTCTTTTAACTGGAAATTCCCACTCTCAGAGGGGCACAGCCAAAAAGTTGCTTTGGTTCCTAAGAGTGCATAGAAAAGTCAGGTTTCTGTGTACCAGAATAACTTCCTAAACACTTGGGGGCAGACCCAAGTCAGAGAAGGCTTTTGCCTTATTTACCTCACCCCTGTGGAATTCTGAAGTCTCCTTGAGGTTATTTATAGACAAATATTCATTTTTCTATTAATCAGCAATTTTTGCAATCCAGCTGTTCTGTGGTACTACCCCAGCTTCCAAAATCCCATGTCCCATACTCACACTTCTTGACAAACACAACCTTGTAATTTTGTGGTGGCAGTTATTCCAAAGTATTTTAAGTACCAGGAAATGTGGGAAAAAATATAAAATAAATAGCATATCACAGAATAATAATAATATGAATCACACAGCACATTTTTTTTAACGTTGGCTATGAGTAAATGATCCAGTTTAAAGTTCAGCTGAGGCTGGGGCAATCTCATCATTTTAACTGATCTGGAGTGCCACCAAGAATAACATGTCCTGACTGCAAGTCAAGGTGAGACAATTTATGTAAAGCCTTAGATGTTATTCCTGTCCACGATTCTCCTTTTCTGCTTTTCATCCCCTGCCCTTTTTGGATCCCAGGGGTTTTTTTTCTGGCCAAGGAAAAGTTGTCTTTTCCCACAGCCTGCACTACTTGGGTGGGGACTGCAGTGTCCTTGCCAAGTATCCTGAACTCTGGGGGATTGCTCCAAGAGCACCAAAGCTTTCCAAGAGAACATCACCTCACCATGAAGCTGCTCCCTGAACCCTGAAACAGCAGGAGATAAAAGATTCCCACACAATTTCTTCAGCCTCTAAGTGTGATTTGAAACAAGCTGATTTCATTCCAGAAGCCAAACCATCTCAGTTTAGAATTTTCTCAGCAATTATGCCTTCAGTCACTTGTTTTAAACTTAAGCTCGTTAGAAAACAAGGCAACTTAAAATATCAATAACTGTATTTAGAGTTGGTGGATGAACAAACACTTCAGGGAATCAGGAAATGGTCCTAACACTTGCTTAAAGAACATTTATCTTTGCACTATGGCTGGAAATACAACACAGAACTGTAATCTTTAATGATTAAAAAAAAGGTTAAAGTCCTGCAAGATGCTCTTCCATGCTTTTGATTTTGTGAAACCCCTAAGACTCACCTGCTTCCTTTCTTAACACAGCACTGCTGGACAGGGATTGATGTCCTCCTACTTCATCTTCACTGTTTCCCCATCTGTGCTGTAGACCAAGACCAAACCCTGGCAGGCCTCAGAGGTACAATCTTCTGAGCATTTTGAAATTCAGAGCACCTACAAAAGATAACTGAGGGACACTTGAATCATCAGACAGGGAGGTGGAAGAAATCTTCAGCAAATTCAGCTCACTGGCATGTCTGATACCAACCCTAATATATCTTCACTGATGCTCAAGAAAAAAGTCTGAGAGGCTTGCAATCATAGACTTTTTATAAAGATTAACCTGCAACTTTTAGTTAAATATTCAGCCTTCATGTTGACCTTGTTCGTTACATTACTGTGAGGACTTGGCTTTCTTTCACCTAATTACTTACAAATAGACACTACAAGCTGAAGAAAGACATCAGGTATGAGAAGATTGAAGTAAAAAGACAATTGTCTATTTTATTCTCTCTTCATCCTGTTGCTGTGATGTTTTACTAGTGACCTTTTACCAGCAGAGAAATTAAAAAGAAGAGCTTGTGGCAGGATCTCTGTGTGGAAGAAAGGGAGAGAAATGTCACTCAAAGCAGCAGCTTCTGCACATTTCAAACTGCTCAGAGACACCCAAAGGGCCTGGAGGAGCTTCCTCTGACACCAAGGAGCACAATCCATGCTGGGGGGATTACAACTGGTGCTATTGCTCCTGCAGACATGAGGGGAGCTGCTTAATGGAGCTGGAGCTCAGCAGGTAATAAATAAACCCAGGATTTATTTCTAAAAAAGGTAATATGTCAGATGAAAAAGCCAGGCAGACTCTGGTACCTATTACAGTGCCAAATGTCACAGAGAAGCTGAATAAACAGGCTCAGACCAAGCATTTCTGGAGATAAAGGGTGTGGAGTGGATGCAGAGCTGCTCTGGCTGCCTTAGGACTGCAAAACCTCCCACATCTGCTGTCCCAACAAACAAACACCTTAATGAGTGCAACAGGCTGCTTCACAAAATTCCCATCACAAAATCAAACTGCTCAGTAAAACACAAGCAAAACTCATTGAGTACTCACAGAATCTGTGACAGCTCTTCATTTTTCCTGCCTCCAGTATTAGAATAACTTATTTTTTCTATACTCTTTTGCTTTTCTCTGAGTAAAACAGAGAGGCCCAGATGAACACTGAGAGTCCTTTGAACTGGGAGGTGGAGGGAAAATTTAATTTTAAAGAAAGTATTAAAAATATTACAGAGATATTTTATTTGCTTCTTGAGGTTCCATATTTTTGAGGCTATTTGTGCAACAAGATACAGATACAGGAAAGCAAGCTAAATTTGCTGAGATGTTTATTCTAATTAGTGAACCTAGTAGGATAAACAGCACATGTAACAAATCTCTGAACACCATAAAATGGCAAATCTAAAGTATATAGGAAAAACATCTTAACTGTTGACTTTTGAATTTTCCCTCATTTTCTGGGTGTATTTCCAGCTTGAACACCTCTGAGTTACTTTTAGAAGGCAGCCATACATTGCTAAAGTATCCTTTGTTATGCTTTTTACTCTTTTGTTAACCTTAAAGCATGAAAATCTTCATGTTCCAGCTAAAATCTACATTTTTACTTTTCACAGTTGAGCATGATGTCATGGGCACATATTTCTCCAGAATCAAAAGAAGGATCTAGTAACACCTGCAGCTCTTCATGGAGCAAATCAAAACAGGGAGAGCACAGATGGAGATGCTTCTCTGTATAACCATGGCACCAAAGAAATTCGAGCTTGTTTTGGTTTGCTCAGTGCTCTTGAAATAAAAAGCAGCTCTAAATTCAGATCTCAAGTTACAAACAGGCACTCAAAGATGCTCAGACCGTGACAAAGTTTAATCTTCTGCAGAGAAGGGAAATTGGGTTTCCTGAAAGAAAGGAAGTCATGAATGCTGAATTAAAGATCTGAGTTGGGGAGAGAGCAAGAAAAGAACCACAAACACCAAGATCAGGATGGAATGGCAGCCTGGATTACATATCCAGAGTACCTGAGATGCTGCACAATATCAGGGACATGGGGAAAGAAGTAAACCAGAGGGCTGGGGGATGAGCCCTGCTGCAATCTGAGCATGGAAAAACTGGAAAACAGGCTCCCAGGAAGGACTGGGATCATTTTGAGCATTACAAAGAACTAAGTACTCCAAACTAGTTACTGCAGGTAGCTTTCTTATGAGAATGAATATCCCACTATGTTTTTGGAAGGATTTATCCATTTGCCAAGTGAGATGCAGGAAGGAATTCAGCTGATCAAACTCCATCTGTGCAGATTTAGTTAAATTCCCTACCTGAAGACCTGAAAGCAACCAGCTTGCACAGGTTTTTGTCTACAGGACAGGGCTCAGCCACCTGCCCCAAGGTGAGGAGCTCTCTTGGCTCTTTTCCCTGCCAGAGCAGGCTGTAGGATGGGTGAGATGCACCGTGGAGATGTCCCAAAGCACTTGCACCATCCTGCCCCACTAATCCCAGCAGGAACTGAGTGGCACCAGCAGCATTAGAAGGGTGTGCAGGACCTTTTGTTTTCCTTTCCAGGGACAGGAGCCAGCTCCCACCCCAGTCAGTGTAGCTGTCAGCTGCAGAAACCCAGAATTAGAGCTGGCTTTAAATAACCCCCCTCCTCCCAGGAGCTGGTGCAGCATCATTCCCCACTCAAAAGCTGTTCAGCAGCTTTGGGAAAAGAGCAAAGCCTATTTGCATCAGCTTCCACAATGCCATTTATATAATGCTTTACCAGCCTTTTTGAGAGAAAGGACAGCAGCTGTGGAGGTTCTGGAAGTGTTTTGCAGCATGCATCAGGTTGGGAACAAGCATAAGGGAAAGCTCCTCTTTCAAGAACACTCCTTCCTTTCTGCCACGGTAACCATCAGCTGAAATCAAATTGGGAATGCATGATAGAGCTCCCACAGGTGGGGAAGTTCAGATGTGAGATGATGATTGGCAGCTGCAGAGCTAAAGTAGACTTAAAAAATCAGAAAGAAAGTTCATGCAGCAGCATCCATCCATTTGGCTTACTCTGATCCAGGCTGGGGATATCTTTTATTTATAACCCTTGTGATAGATTGCAAAGAAAAAAAAAAAATTATGAAGAAACAAAAAGAGAAAAAGGGATGAGGAAATCTTCCCCCAAAGAAGCATAGAAACAACTCAACCCATTGCTTCAATCCTTTCTTCACAACTTGCTGCAAGTCTGAACTTCTTTGGGGTTTAAATGGAAAAAAAAAATAAAAAAAAGAAAGAAAGGAAGAAAAAGAATCAATACTTTTCAATATAGCTGCCTTTTGCTCCTGTCTCCATTCTGTTCTTCACTGAAAGGCATGGAAGATGTGCCAAAATTACACAAAATTGCTGTTCTTCCTCCCGTGCTCCCAGCAAGACAGGATACACTATGGCCTCATGAGAATATTTTTTTAAAAAAAACAACTGTGGCTGATCCTGCACTGAGCTCCATGGAAACAACAATGGAACTCATTGCTGGACTGTAGCCTAAATCTGGGGTTTAGCTCCATTTTTTTGAGTTTCTTCTCATTTTGTCCAAAACAGCCTACACATCTCTGGTACAGCTCTGCTGATCCATCAGGAGCTAAGCTGAGCTCCCCAGCTTCTTTTTAAACAAGATACCAAGCAGCCATGAAATGGCAATGACTTTCAGTATTTAGCCCAGTAACCCACAGGAGCGATGCAGGTAAAAACTTTGTTGACTAATGCTGCCTTATGTAAAGCCAGGATCTGATCGGTGCTGATATTTTTTTCTATGCTTGCCACAATGAATAAAAGCACACAAAGCTTTATTTCAAAACATAAATGAGGTTAGGCTGAACAGTTCCTGTAGCTCTTTTAAAAATTACACAGTTGAAAAAGAATTGTCAATCAATTCCATAGGGAACAATGAATGCTAAACCTCATTCAAGACTGTTTCTGTACTGGTCTTATTTTCCTAGCACAGAGTGCATTATTTTGATCCACATATCAGATGGTATCTTTATGCCCTGTTCTTTGAATGATTTCATCTTTCGTGCACAAAGCCACAAGAGAATCCTGAAAGACCTTTTCAATTTGTTGATCTGAAAGAGTGTTTGAATACTGGAGAAGCCCAGCTATTTTATATCCTTGACTTCATTATTTTTACAAAGTACAGCTACATGTGTTCCACTTTAGCCAATAAGGATGCCATTGAAAAGTATAAATATGCCACTCAGTATGCAGGGCTTTTTTTTCCCCTGGCTGCAACAAGATGTTCTGCCAACTAATTCACATTTGCATGGCATTGTAATATTTCCATTAGTATGGCTGATAAAAGTTTTGAAAGTCTGGACATGTTGGCAACCTCCAACGTTTTTTCAGAAACTTCTGCCCTACCTCTTCTTGAAGAAAGGAAACAACAAAAGAGCCAAATTAAAGAACTAAAATAAATCATCATGACTTAGAGAAATGATGAGTTTAGTTCGATTTTTATATTTGTTTTAGGTAGGAAAGCAATTCCATTTTCTTACCTTACTGGTGTTTTAAATGCTTTGAAGAAATTGGCATCACAAGCAAAACAGACATAGAGAAAAGTTGGGCATAAAGCCAGAATTGGTCACACTTGTGAGTCAATGCAGCCCAGGCTTCTACCAGGCACAAAGACATGAGTCAAACACTGAAAGCAGCCAAAGGCCAGAAGGATGAGATAAAGGGTGGCAAGGAGATAACTTTGAGCAGTTCCTACTTTATAAATCCTAGGAGTAGTTGGCAGACCTCATCCAGAGAAACCAAACCTTGGATGTGCAAACAGGGCCCACAAAAAGAAGTCGACTCCCTCAAACAGCAAGAGGCCAAAGCACCAGAAACTCATGCAACACAGCAAAAAATAGTAAAGGAAATAGATATTTCTGATGGAAAGTAAGCAGCTGATCAGGATGCTAAACCCTCTGTTGCTCTAAGAAACAGGGGGTCAAAGAAATCACACAGGGATCAGAGAGAGGCATTGTTCTCTTTGCATCCTCAGAGGAAATGCAAGGCCCTCTCATCTCACCTGAGAAAGGCTCACAAATCCTGGAAGAGGGAAGATTTTTTTTTTTCCCTCTTTCTGTAAATACAGCCAACTAAAATACATTATAATAAATATGGCAAAAATAATAAATTTAGATGGAGAATATTGGACAAGAACCCAGGCAAAGAACACCAAAACCTCCTTCCTCCTCACTCAGGGCTTCAGACCCTTCTGCTGAGGGCAAGGGGAGAGAATACAACCCCTGACAACCTCACAGGTTTCCTGTGGTGAGGCAACATTAACTGCCCACTTTAATACACTGAATAACCACAGACTGAGGCACTCAACTTCACCATTAATTAGCTCATCAACATCTTGCAATCAGTAGTGTGCAGCATAAACAATTCCAGCCCTGCTCCACTCGAAGCTAACTTCATTCTGATGAGTATTTTGTGCATCACTGATTGCAAGTGTGAGCTGCTTTCAGAACTGATAATAGAAGTCTCACTAAGTGAGAGAGCATTCCTTTTTCTGGAGTGTTTCACAGGGGGAAGATTTGTGGCTTCTAGAAACATCATACAGATGAGGAATTCAAGCTATCCTCTCACAACAGTATTTTAACATGGCAAGAAATACACATTGATGAACTCTTTACTTAAAGCCTGAGCACACAGTGCTGCAGGACATTCATTACCTGGATATTCATGTGCCCATCTACTGCCTTCAGTTTTATTTCCCTGTATCCCAGGTTCTGTGGTGCCCAGGGTGCAGCTCTGAGCTCACAGTCAGGGTCACTCAGCTCTGCACACAGCAGGGACACAAAACAAATCCTTGTCCTGCTGCACTCCAAGGACAACTTCCAGCCCCAAAGCACAAACAAGGGTGGCTGCAGGGAGGAACAAGAAGGATGGGAGCTCACAGCCTGGAGCTGGAATGGGACAATTCATCCCCAAGGTGCAAATGGACAAAAACTGATCAAAGTGTGAGACCTTGTGACCATTTGTCCATTTTGGGTCCATTTTGTGACCATTTTGGCTCCACCTTGGGTGTAACCCTGGCTAGGCCCTGTCCTGCCCTAGGTGTATCGTAAAGGCCTTCCAAATTCTTTCAAATTCTTCCCCAATTCTTCCCAATTCTTCCAAATAAATTCTTATTTTATTCTCCAGCTCTGTCCAGCTTCTGTTCCAGGTCAGTTTTCCCAAGGCATCCCATGGAGCACAGCAGAGTCTCACCCCTCAGTAACCCAACCTACCACACAACCAGGCCCCATTAAAGCAATATCTTAGAGCCTGAAGTTGTGTTCCAGCTTGAGAATTTTAATGCCCTGAAAAAGTCCCTGGCCAGTAGAAGAAATCTGCTTTTGCTCCTTTTGCACTTGGCCTACAAGACAGGCCTTGCACCCATTGGAACTCCTCAGCTTTCCCTGGGATCACCCCAGGGATTAGGCTGCTGTTGCTGGGTTAAATCCTTTCTTAAGGAGCAGGAATAAAGCTCTTGGCTTCACTTGGTTGCAAACAGCCCTCAGGGAATGAGCAGACTCCAGCATATCTTTAATTTGTGGGCATGCAAAAGCTCTGGTGGGAGGCAGTGCAGAGGCCCACATTCCTCTCCTCACCATGTTCCTGTTAATTTGAGTCAATTTAACCTTTGGGTTTACACTTCCTCATGATTTTGCCACTAATTTGCTCACACTGTTCTGACAAATTGAAAAACAAACCTTTTCAAATGCCTTCACGTGTCCATACCATTAACTCAGACCTAGAATAGTCCCAGCCTAACTAAATACAGCCTTTAACATCTCCAACAGCAGTGGGTGGGGAAGAGCTACACCTAATGAGCCTCAACCCACCAAAAACATATGTTTGTCAGGATTTGTTATGTAAATTATTACACAACTTATTCTCAAGTCTCCAGTACTAATGACTTGCTGTGAAAATAGATCATGAGCAGTAAAAATCAAGAAAGAAACCACATTATTCATACCTGAGTGTTTTCACTTCTGCCATCCTTTCCCCAGCCAGGGCATTTCTTGAGATGAATCCTTTAATCCACTAGTGACTTCCAATGGGTTTCTGTTTGTGTCTGTAAAGGGGCCTAAAAATAGTACAGACAGTGTGGTACACGCTGAGAACCAGAAAGGGAGATAAAAGAACCTCTGACTCAAAAGATCATCTCATTTTGTACCCTTTGGATTCCATAAGGAAGCATTTTCACACAGTTCATTAAAGATCTAGTATTTTTTTACAGATGATGGTGATGTCCATTCATTCACCTGGGACCCTGTGACATAGCTGCTGTTCAGAAACCTCCCATTTAAAGGTACAAATTCTACATAATTTTGAAATTATTTTCCAGAAATAAAGGGTTAAAAATGTATGCTCACAGCACCTCTCTTTCCACAGGTGTGCAACACCCTCCAGGAAAGCAAAGGCAGGCAACATGAACCATGGAATGGAAGCTTAATAGTGCCTCAGCTCTTTGGTGTGGAGCTCATCCTTTCCAAAGTACCAGGCAAAATTCCACAAAAGTGAGCATTTACAACCAAAACCATCCTTTTCCTTGAGGAAAATATAATATATATAAATACATATTTTATATAATGTAATCAAGACAATATCAAAATATTGTTCTGATTTTTATATCTGCTCTAAGTCCCACCTGCTTTTTCCTAAGTTAAAAAAAAAAATTAAAAAAAAAAAATTCATTCTGACCTCTGTCAGAAACAAACATATTTCAAGTTTAAAAACCACTTTTCACAAACATCCATGCTGCAGTCTTAAAAGTGATTGACAGAGGAGTATTTCCCAGTCCTCTGCTAAATAATTTTAGGCACTTAACTGCTGCCACCCTAAGTACCCTAGGAAACAGCCAGCACCTCCTGACAGCAGCTGAGATCCTGTACCTACAGGGGAGACAGCACAATTATTTTCCCAACTGAAGTGCATTAATTATGTACCTTAATTGTCCAGGCTTATGCAGACATAAGGTTTACAGAGAATCATTGCACCTGAAGTACTTCTGTGGAGATTATTCATGTTTTTTAAAAGTTGACAGAGCCCCTGTTACATTCTGAGGTTCCTCATTGCCACTGAATTAACTGGGAGCTGGTGAATGACTACTTAATGAAGACCTTTCCACAAAGTTCATGTGAAAAATCTGTTTTTCAGCTCTTTTGGGAGTGTGAGCACAGCAACTGAGCAGCTCAGGAGAACAGGTAGCAGGTTATGGGAGGAGGAACAGCTGGGGAAGAGAGAAAACTGAATTACCACCTTATTGGCATTTCCATCCCCTCAGAGGCTCCTGGAGAATCCTGCTTCCTAAAAGCATGCAAGGTAAGGGTTTGTGTGTTTATTTGCAAGACAAAAACATCCTTTTGGCAAAAAGAAACTGTTAGAATCCAAACAAAATTTCTGTTGATGGTAAAAAGAGGCTCAGAGGAGAAAAACAGCATAACATACACACATGAAAATGGCCAGGTTTGTTTAAGTCTGAACAGAGTTGAGGATTTACCAGAGCAGTTCTGATAACATCCCATATGTAATTAGAAAAAGGAAAACAAATACATCCCACTGTATCTAGCAGATCTCCATTGTTGTGTGTTATGGGAAAAAGTGCAATCCCCTTCTCTCTGCTGAGATGGACCATTGAAACCAATTAAAATATATCTGCTAGGTTTTAATATGTATTTTCACATTTACAAGAAGCATACTACAAAATAGAAAAAGGTGTAGGCAAACAAAACTAGGAAGGAGCATCCAGCTCCACACTTCCTACAGCTTCCAGTGTGAAAAGAATAAAATGCAATGCCAACTTGATCATGCAATACCAACCCATCCTCCCTTCTTAATGACTTAGGAAAAAAGTGTTACCCCATTGGGGTGGATTTTAAATAAACCTCCATGTGATCTGATCCTTAGCTCTGAAATGCCCAGTTTTCCAAATGCCAGACTCTTCATTTCAGACATAGCTGAGAGAATTGAGTGTTTTGCTTTAATACTGCAAAGCAATGTGCAACATAATGTTAAAGGGTGACTTGAAAACCTTGGTTCACTGCTGCCAATATTTACTTATGAAATTGATAGATAGAGGTTTTCCATGGAGAAAGGCCAATTTTTTACAAAATAATTCATCACAAAGTGTAACATAATCCATTTAATTTTCCTAAGACGCAGCAAAATATGTAACATTGGGCATGCTCATAAATGGGGTGAAAGGTGGAACGGCTATATCCTCCCAGTTAAAATTTTATTTAATTATGTTCTTTATTCTGCCTGAGCCAAATGACTGCATTCAACCATGAAAAATGCTCCATCAGGCTTCCTGCAGCTGCAGGTGAATGTAGTTTATAGAAGCTGAGGTAATATTGGAAACTGGTGTCAGCACTTAGCTGCAGAAAAAGCAGCACTTCAGTGCAAGGCTGTTCATTGTATTAAATAAAAGCTGGATTTTAAGAAAGTTGTGGTCCATTTTCTTCATTACAACATGTGTGATAGCTGGGCCTAGCAAATAAAAAAGCTTTAAAAAATCTCTGGCCCAGAGCAGGTTATGCTTCTACAGCAAGAATTAATAACAGTATGCAATAATCTCTGCAACTCTTTAAATTCTCTGGACCTAATATTTCCCCTCCAGGAAACAGAGATGAAATGTATTACACCCTCACAAAAATCACCATGATGACGAAAAATATTTCTATCTAAGCCTTCTTTCAGGGAAAAAAAAAAAAAAAAATCTCTCCAAAAAGATGAAAAACCTGCTGGATACATGAGCTTGATGTAAGCTCAGCCACATTTTCCTTCGTTACAAGAGACACGAAACATATGGGACACAGTAAGGATTTCTGGCTTCTCTTTGTAAATTCTCTGTCTGATGGAAATTCGAGGCTTTTTTAGCTCTTTGTCCAAGTGTGCGGTGGCCTCTAGTGGTGTCTGTGGGAATGGGACACTTCCCTCTCCCGGGATATCCAAGGGAGATCCAGGAGCCCAAAACATCCAAGCCCTGAGTTCTGCCATTCCCTCAAACGGGAAAGGTGTGAAAGAGCTGATGTGTAAAGCTCTTCCATAGGTTACACTTTGGGATGACAAGTACAGGCTCTTGGAATGTGAAAAAATAAGATTTGCTCTCTATTTCTTTGCAACAAGCTCATTAAATCCTCACTTCATATTTCTAAACCTGGCACCTCGAATTAGTCACCTTCCCTAGAGTTTCCCCAAAGCCTCCAGGGCCCATGTTCTTTAACATGTCCCTGATTTCACCCTCAGTCCAGTGATAAAGAAATTTGAGGATGGTCTTTCCTGACAGAGAGATAAAGAAATCTGAGGATGGTCTTTCCTGACAGAGAGATGAAGAAATCTGAGGATGGTCTTTCCTGACAGACACACACAAGTGAACTTCCAAAACTATTTGGGACACAGTCTGCAATAATGAGCAATGACAAGGATAGTTTTAAGGCCTGGTTTTCTCACAGGAGAAATGTTTTTGGACTTCATTCCTTAAGCTGTCTTTTAAATATTCCTCAGGTTCATTTCAGAAGCAAAACACCACCCTCTGCTGAGAGAAGTACACATCTTTCCTCACACCACGGTACTCTCAGGCCTTAATGACTTCTTTGCCAGATGCCATTTATCATTTCTCTCTTATCTGTCTTGAAATCATTCTCATGAAAAGAATCATCCAAACCCAAGTCTCTGCTGTACCACTGCAAAAAAACCTTTTAATGGTTGTGCTGTTTCTCCTTCCTCGCTTCAGACCTGAAGGCCAGGCTGCAGCAGAGTGAGAGGCTCCAAAACCATCAAAGTGCAGCAGCAATGGCAGCGTTCACTTTGGCCACCACATATTTAATGCCTCTGAGACAGTTTATTCCCAAGAATATCACAGAATTATCATGGAATGCTTGTCAGAGATGGCTGAAACTAGATGTGCTGGGGGAGAGCCTACTGAGAGGTGAATCTGTCTAAAAGACACAGAGCTTTTTATTTTAAACTCATTTCTTCAAGGGCTCGTGCAGAACTCATTCTGTTCAGCTTTTCATTTCATCTGAAATATAAAACACTGGACAGGCAATTTAATAATGACATCTTCTCTTTCAGCAGCTCAGCTGGGCTTCCAAAAGAGGCCAGAAGCCTCCGTGGAAGAGCCCAGAGAATAGCTCTGAAGTGAGGACTTATGTGGGCTGGGAAACTGAGTCACACACGCACACAGATAGGACATGACAAGGTCAGAAATAAACTCCAATTTTCCCATTTCCTAGGATCCCATCCTAATCCCTGAACACATTCCCTTTCTTGGGAGGGTTATTTCACAATGAGCTGTTAAATCCCACCACCGTTCTCATCTTCCTCTGGCCAAATGATCTCACATGTTGCTTTCATTACTGCTTTCTGCTCTCCTTTGGCCTCTCCTGCTCCACTCCAGCTCACTTGGCTTGGCCCAGGATCTTTCCAAAAGCACAGTGCAAGTATTATCCCTGTTTTATGCAAAGCTTGCCTAAATTCATGGCAAGGAAAAGGCTGCAGAAGAACTGTATCGTGTGACTCCCAAATGAAACCAGCTGCCTATTATTTCCATGTCTGTAACTTGAGACCAAATTATGCGAGCTGGAAAGCCAATCTTTGGCCACCCTTTGGCAAAGAGAGCGTTTATAATTATTTTTATTTACATTTTACACTGCTAGCGTGGAAATTTGATCCCAAACGTGACCTTGTTGTCATCTCCTCCGTCTCAGCCAATTTTGCTGCTAAACTAATTACAACGGTGTGGAAAATTTGCTTTAATGGGCTGTTACATTGTAGCTGTCAAGGCTATCAAAAAGAGACCAAAAATCAGTGGCACCACCTCCCTTAGGTCATTGACAGCAATTTTAAGCTCTCCTGAAGTCTTTGCCCTGCTTCCTGACAGGCTGTAAAATTCCACCAAAATCCATGCCACTGCTGACCAGCCCTGTCTGACCTAAAATTAATTTAGGGTTGATAATATTAGACCAGAGAAGGATATTGGCACCATGGGCTCTGTGAGAGCAGCTGGAAGTCACTATTGTTACAAGCTTATCTACAAGTATTGTGTTGTCTCTCAAAAAGCAGTTCTCACTCCCAGTCAATGCAGGAACTGTCCCATGAAATGTTATGGCCAGAAATCTATAAGGTATAAATTAATTACTTCATTATCTCCTTGGTTATTAAAGCATAATGTTTCCTCTTGAGCCTTTATGTTATTTAGCTCTCTTTCAGCTGCTAGAGAGGGGTGCCTTTTCACCTCAAGCATTTCAAAACTTCCATCTCCAAGCTTCCTTATTCTTGTGGGGAAAGCAGAGACAAGAAGAAATGGATATTTCCCTCATTTTTTTCCCCACCTTACTTCCTACAAGCTGTTCTCACTCATTCTTCTGCCTGAGGTCTTGCAAGGACTACACATGACAGTAAAATGACACTGGTAAGTCTGTTTCCCAAAGCCAGGCTCTGGCAGTGTGAGTACATGGAAACAGCTACAACAGAGCACTACATAGTGGCTTGACCCAAAATTTAAATTTCAGTACATAGCAGCTGCATCTCTCAAGGCCTTGAGTACCAAAACCAAGCTGTGATTCACATCTCTTACCACCTCACGTGCAAATGATCTGTGTCAGCTCATCTGAGCTGCACAGAACTTCTATTTTTTGCTCTTTTCCACTTCTCACCTTTTCAAAAGCCAGAGTTCCAAGACCCACACAGTCAATGCTCAAAACAGCTCCTGAAACCCATTGAGAGATAGGAAACAACCCTCCTGAATGAGGCAGAAATAACAGATGACATGAAATACCTCCTCCCTTTTTTGGAATACTGTGCAGTAAAGTATCTGCCACTGATATTATGGGAAATGTGAACATCCAAAAATAGAAGGTGGTGGCAGCAGGATGAGGCCTCAGTGCCAGGTCTGAATTGCTATGGTCTGTTCACAGCCAGCATCTTGAGTAAATCCTGCAATATATCTTCTCCTAAAAGGAATTTATGGACAGGAAGAAATGTGGCTAGTGGTATGAACTCATTGTAAAACAAACACATGCACAAATCCTGGTACCCTTGAAAGGGTAATAGATTCAATTCTACTCCCATCCAATTATTTCTTCATTTTCAGAGGGCACAGTGGAATGAAAGTATTCAGAGAAAGTATTGAAGCTTTATCTTAACCCTGCCAGATCTGCATAACAGAATGTGGTTTATAGCTTAAGGCAAAAACAGAGTTATTTGCAGAACCTTTGGCTTCCTGGCTTCATATCCCATGGGCTGAGAGGATCCCACATCCTCATCCTGCCCTAAGTCTCCACTTGAGCAGATCTTCAGCAGAACATAAAGTGAGAAACTCTCAGTTACCCAGCAAGCTAGGCATGCAACAAGCTCACCATCCCTAATTCCACAACATGAAAGTGCAGATTAAATCCTTGGCATTGCCAGAATTATTATTTTTTAAATTTCCAGATAAATAAATCCAGAAATAAAAACATCTAGGCTGAGAACAGCAACAAAACCCAGATGGGAAAATGCTACATCCTGGGCCCACAGTTTTTGCCTTTCAGAGATAGCTCAGAAGTAAATTCCCAACTCCTCATGGTTTTACAGATTTCATTTTTCTGCACAGCTTTGCCAAGGTTTTAGGGTTTGAACACCAGCCCATGACTCTCTGGGACAGGCTACCTTATGAAAGTCACCCTCGTAGTTCTAAATTAATATATTTCTTTATATATATGTGTATAAATGTATATTAAAATATGTAAATCTATATATTTACCTAAGTACCAAGCTGATAAATATGCTGATAAATAGCCTGACAAACATGTAAAGAAGTCCTGGAGAATGTAAAGCACAGCATGCCTCTGGCAGAGTCACTAATCATTGGGTTTGCCCATTGATTTTCCACTCCTTGCTCTTTCTTATTTACTCAATCCTTCAAGCTAATTATTATTAGCACTGATGGCTGTTACAGTAGCACTGTCATACTAAAGCCTTTTACTTTTAGGTCTTGTGTGTAAAAGACAGAAGTGTTTGGTTGGTTTTAGAAGTGTTTTAAAACCCAAGCCCCAGAAAACCCTTCCCCACTGACTTAGTGCCCCATACAAGGGACAGGAGCGAAATCTCAGCAGGATTTTGGCAATTTACAGTACCCAGAATATACATGTGACTGCTGGGTTCACAGATTATTGTTGAGGCAACCTCCCATAAGCTTCTACTGTGATTCCTTCTGACTACAACATTTAAAATCATTTAAGCTTGCTTACACTTAAAATTCTTTTTTTTTTTTTAATCTTGAAAAAGAAATCATAGCAAGTCCTTTGGTTAAACAATCAACACTAAAGTGGCTGAAGCAAAGGTGGGTTTTGTTTTATGGAAACTCTGCAATAAACAATTTGAATACAACCCCTCCCACCACCACCACCACCACCTCCTTTCCCACCAACTTTTCACCTGGGATTGTTTTCTACTGTGGAATTCACCTGATCCCACTGGATATGTCAGGTGAGAGCCAAAGCAGCCAGGGAGGCTTTTGCAAAGGTGAAATAAAGGGAACAGAGGCAGGCACAGGACAGGTAATTGCTGGTGCAATCCAAAAGACAGCTCTTCAGGGATAAAATGTAGCCTGAAAATATTCCTGGTCCTTCTGCTTTCCCACTAAACTTTCAGAGCACAGCTAAACCCTCTAAATGCTGGACTTGCACCCACTTTGGGATGTCCAGCCTGAAGCTCCAGCTTCAGACAGGGTTTATAGCAAAAATTTAAAACCAGAGCAAATGCAAACCAACCTGGTCTTGGTGGGCACAGCCATTACAGTGTTCCTAGCTTTGTTACAATATTTCATAGAGATGAAAAAGCTCCCAACAGAACTGAAGATTTCACTTGTATTTCTAATCCTAGACACCACTCTTGGATTCTCTTGAAAACATCTTGCTCCTCAGAGCCTGCAATTATGTGTTTCCAGTCTTGCATTTTTTATTATTCCCACTTTATCATTCCAATAAAGTTAATAAATAGTAAAGTTTAACAGTACAATAAATTTTCACTTCACAGCTTCAGTTAGTGTCTCTTTAGCCAATCTCAATATACAAATTGCAATGCAACATAAATGGAACCTTTTATTCTTTCAGCGTGCCCACTTGAACAGCAGAAATTTTAAACCCAGTAAGACTCTTCATAAAAGTCTGGGAGTTTTTCTGTTTTGGAACAAATGCAGAAGTTTGCTCCATTATTTTCAGAGTCACTATGACTGGGCTCAACATTTCTGGTCTGTCTGGCTGCTGGAACTGACCTAGTTACTAAATTTACTCTGCTAAGAGACCTAATTTCTAAGCCTTAACTCACCTTTGACACAGCAGATTAAGTGCCAGCCCATTTGGTGTTGTGCTTTGCTGCTCCTCACAGCAGAAACACTGAAATTTGAACTTGCACAACAATCAGACAGATGATTGTAGGAGGAAGCTTCTTATTATATGGAATTACAGGCTGAGGATCCACACTGGCTCTCTCTCCACCTTTCCCTACAGGAAAAGAACACGAGTTCAGCTTGCACTGAGCCTCATTGCAAGCCCTTAGAGGCAGCATTTGACCACAATAATGCTGAGCCTGCAACCCCTGACCCTGCCCCTGGCATCCCAGCCACAGGAGCACTTCAGAAAAGACAAAATTTCAGTTTGCTTGTACCATCTCTTACTGAGATGGAAGCAATTTGCTACAAATCATTTTAACAGTCTCAAGCTTCAGTGCAGGGTTTTGAAGATTTTATTGCCCTGCATCCCACTCTGTGTTGGCCATGATTAAAGAGACTCATTTAACTTCAAAATTGAGATATTTATGAATTATATGCTACCTCATTAAAATGATAAATAAGATGTACAAGACTAGCCTCTTTTTACAGCTCTTGTCTCTAAGTGAAATAAGCTGGAAAAAGGATGAGGCTCTGCTTGAAACTTCAAGACACCTGAAGGCCTCCAGTGACTTAATAAGGCCAAGTATTTTCTCATTGCCAATTTCTTCCTTTATTATTTTTTCCTACTTCCCTTTCAGCACAAAAAACTAATAAGTATATTTTTATCAGAGAGAAATAAAGTAGCACTGCTGAAATCTCCAAGAACAAGTGGGCATGAAAATCATGGAAATGCCTTTTTTAATATTTTTTTTTTAATAAAAGCTTCAATAAAGATATATGTATAAGCCTTGCAGCTCTTTAATAAGAGCCTGAGCCTGCATGATGTTAGAGACCTCAACTTCCCCTGAAGCTGGCAAACTACTTCACAGAAAACAATCTTGTGCTGGTCCCAAGGCAATGAACAATATTATCTAATGTATCTCTTCTACCTTGAACCTCTGTGATTAGGTTCTTAATTATATCAGTTGGAGAATATTAGGAAGAGTGGATATGCAGATCCCAGCTATTTTTTTTTCCTCCTGGTGCAGGAGGAGAGGGACACACGCTCCCAGCCTTTCACAGTGAGTGCTGGGAGAAGGGAAAACTCCCAGGGGTCCCATTCACCCTGCCAGGAAAATGCCCCAATTGCAGCTCTGCTGTAGGAAAGTGGCAGCCAAGGCCTTGGAGGGCAGCAGGTTTTGCTGCTCCCAGTGGTGCCAGAAGTCATGGAGTCATTAAATCATTTTGGAAAAAACCTCTGAGGTCACTGAGTCTGATTTACCCCACACTGCCAAGGCCACCCAAGTGCCGCAGGTGTTCTCCCTTTAAATCCCTCCAGAATTAGGGATTCCACCACTTCCCTGGACAGCCTGGTTCAGAGCTTGGCAATGGTGACAAAATTTTTCAAAATATCCAACCTAAACCTCCACTCCAGGCCATTTCTTTTTGTCCTGTTTCCTTTTACTTGGGAAAAGAAACCAACCTTTAGTTGCACTAAGCAGTGAGTCTCTTATAGAAGGAGTATCTCGGAAATAATTTTGGAGCATGTCATTCATATTTTTTCCAAATAAATGTGTCAATACTGGTAGAAAGAGATTTCTGTTTCAAAAGGGGAGATTTGATAAATTGGAAGTGCCAGTTAATAAAATGAACTAGGCTAATCAACCAGACAGAGAAAGCTGGGGATCTGAATGCCTGCTTGCAATTTCTGCAAGTTCCTAAAAGGCACATAAAGCCATAAACTCACAGCAAGTTTATAAAAAGGCTTTATAACACATGGTGTCTGTGAGAGAAGGAAAGTGAGCTGTTCTGCAATCCCAGCAGACTTTTCCTCCTCCTCCTCTTCCCAAACCACCCTCTGTGGTCCAGCCTCTCCAAGGATGCTCTCAGACATCACTGAGATGTATCCAGCCACCAGCCCAAGCAGCTGGGGCACAGGCATCCTCAGCACAGGAAGCAATTCTGGCTTCAGTCCAGAGGAAAATAAATAATTATATTATTTAAATAATAATAATTTTGCAATGAACTTTTGTTTCTCTTGTTTATGGCGTCGACACGCTCTGCTCAAAATGGAACACCAGAAAATTCCACTTACATTAGGGTTTTTCTTTTAGAAGCATCTTATTTGTGTTTATATTCAAAACTGTGCTCAGAGGTGATTTACACTGAAATAAAGAAGTAATATTCCTCTGGCAAGTATTACAGCTACTTAGATATTCCAGTGAGAGCAGTGCTTTAATGAAAGCAGAAACAGCAAGAAAAACAGACAAACAAACAATTTTCTCTGCCTGCAGAACTGTAACAACTGTTTTACCTCCTATTGACCTTCATTAACAGGGGAAATTGTTTTATCCAAGTATTTACAATAAAAACTGTCGGCACTTCCAAGTTTGTGGAGATCAGAACTCTGAATTTAATTGCAGAGGCTTTTAGATGTCTTTTAGTACAAAAAAAATTTTAAATTAGAAGCTGCATGCTATATCAAATACATATCCAGTTAAGGAATAACCAGATCAGTTATTTACCAGAAGAACTGCTTCTGTTTTAAGGCTAAATCACATTTAACAGCAGTATAAATAGTACAACACACAGGATTTACAAGATGCAGGAGGCCAGGCTGGAGGCATGGAACAGAAACAGCAACTGAAAGGATTTCTCCTTTCATGAATCACCCTGGCAGGAGAGTTCTGCTGGCTTTTACTGACACTTTTTTTCAGATTACAGGAACACTCAGAGGAGCAGGGTATATGAAACTGAGACAATAAAAATGGATTTTAGTAGTAAGTAGCCCAGACAAGTGTTGCTGTGTCACTAACAGCCACACTTGGGTTCAGCTACAACCAGAAATCTGCAATTCAGTACCTGAATTGGTGTAAGGTACTAAAAAGATGAGGCATTGCTGTTACAGCCTGATTAAAGCACTGGAAAAGGTACAGAAAATTTAATTTCTGAGACTCAGGCACATAACCTGTAACAACACATCTCCCCCACCTTCTCCCTTCTCACCAAAACAGCCAAAGCTGCAGAGTCCTTCAAACTTGGAATTAAGCTTCTCTTTTGACATCTAACAGAGAAACTGAGCAAAATGTGTGCACTTCACACTACTGGGACCCAGGACAAAAGGCACAAAACCCCAAAAGAATCTCTTGATTCTGCAACTATTTAGTGTCACTTTAAAGTCCAACAAGGAAAAGGTACTAGCAAGAAAATGACCACCACTAAAATACAAAGCTGGGGACAGAAGCCCTTATACATTATATAAATTACATAATAAGCAGCCACAGTAATTATAGGCCCTGAAATGTATGGAAAAAATTATTTGTAGGTATGACAATATAACTTCTTTATCTCCTTAAAACCCAGACTGGATGCAAAGAAATCAGATATTTACAGTTGCTGGCTGATTACTCTAAATATTAATGTCAAATTTTGCCTCAGTGCTAACCTTTGTGTTCATAATTTTATTGCTACAGACTGTACATAACAACACTCAAATGTACTTAACTACAGGCCTCAGGAATAAGGAGGGAAATAAACCATTGAACAGAAAAGAATCTGCCCATTTTTTTATCCACCTTGCACTATGCAACAATTAGAAACCTTGCCTAGTGTCAGATTTTATGAGCACAAAAATCTTGCCTACCTTCTGATTTTGGGATTTCCACAGCAAAAGCTCACCACCTTAGACATCCACAGTACCCAGTGCCTGCATGGGAGGATGTTTTTGTTGGATTTGTTTTCTTGAACAAAGTGGCTCAGCACAGAGTATAGGAAAGTTACAGCTATTTTAGAGGAAAAAAAAAATAAAAAGAAAATACTCAAAGCACTCACTGAGTTATCAGTGTCCTGATGGTATCAGCTGAACTCACTGATTAAGCCAAGTGCCCCCGTGCTTTAATAGGGAGTGTAAGAAAGGCCAGGTGAGGCTGGTTGGAGCAATTAAGGTTAATTGGCATCCACAGGGTCCTGGCTCAAATATCTCCAACTTTTCTCCCCACATTTGGCTCATTTTAAGATAATTACAAAGGTACAAGGAGTGTATTGATTTGTCTTCCTGAAATGCAACATCTGCCCTGTATTCAGCAGTGAAATGCAGCTGCTGTCCTGAGCCAGGAGTTTATTTCAGTGTCACAGTTAGAAAGGAATATATTTTCACTTGTGCTGCATGAAAAAAACACCCATGACAGCACTTTTACAGGTGACTCACAGCAAAGGGACTGCAAATGATGCACAAACTGAGGGAATTTGGCCCTTCAGAGCCACAGCAACCAAGTGAAAAGACAACTATGCCCACTGGAGACCCAGGCAAATGGTTAATGTTTAGAAACAGTCATCATTTCAAGGAAATTTCAACTAAAAAGCTAATTTCTCAGGTGTTTGCAGGAATGCAGAGAGAGAAGGAGAAGTTGAATGTGCCAGAAAAGAGGAATAGAAGGACACACAAGGCTTTGCCTCTTCCAGACTCAAGTTCTCCAAGCATGGACCTCCCACAGTCAGGCTCATGGCATGACCATCTCCCTAATATCATGGGTTTTTTTTTAATTTATGTATGGTAGAGTACCACACATAAAATGGGGAAGTAGATAATAGCAACAGGAAAAAAAGAGGGGAACAAAACCCAACAAACAAACAAAAAATCCCAAACTATTCTAGGCAGTTCTGGCACTGCTGCTTTGAATTAAATCAGGGGAAAAGCATTACACAAATTTTCATTGTTGGCAGGAGCAGAAGGCTGGCTCCATGATCAAAGCATCACTTTGATGCCACACAGTATAAACTTTAGTTTACCTGTGTTTGTCTGTAAAGCCAAAAGAAGCAGAGAATCCAGGGCAGCAAAGGTGAAGCAAATGGAGAGCAAACTTTAGAGGAAATCAAACCTGAGAGGAGATGAATGCAAGGGGAAGAAGGGAAGGGAGAGGAGCTGCAGAGTAACCCAGGGGAGGGTAGCAAAGGGCTGCTGTGGCAGGAGAGCCATGCAGCTCCTGGGAACTGACTGCAGGTGCAGGTAAGAGACAATCTCATTCTAAAGCTATCTCCAGCCAGGTGAAAAGCCCTTCAGATCTGCTTTGGATGCCCCATTGTGAAATCCTCTACATCTAAATTTCCTTTGGCTGCAAAGTCCTTTTCAGTTGTAGCTGTGGCAGCTTTCAAAAAAAAAAAAAAAAATAAGATTCTTCCAGCACTGAGGCTCAGCATCTCGTGGGACATAAAACAACAAAAGTAGAGGCACACTCAGCACTGCCTACAGGAAGGAAGGTCATCAAATTGTAGTCTGCTATTTAGATGAAATTATCAAGCCCACAAGGCAAAGAAATATTCTGTACCCAGTCATTAGCAAACTGGCCCAATACTTCATTCAGCACTGGGTGCAGTTTCCTCAGTACAGGCTGCACCTCCCACAGAACATTCATAGAAAGCACAGGTAGCAAATCATCCTGTTTGTTTTGCTGGTAATCTTCACTGCAGCATGTAATTAAGAGCATTAAGTAAAAGGAAAAATCAACAGGATTTGTTTGTGTTCCCAAGGATCATATAAAGTCAACCCTTCCCTGAAATTAAATTTGAATATTTTTGAGGGGGGACTCTCCTGTGTAAAAGGAAAATGTTTTGAGTGGAAACTATGAGCAGAGCTGTAGTATCATGGATCTAGAGGTCAAGAAAGACTCTTACTGACTTCAGCTAGGAAAAAATCATTTTCTTCCTCATTTTCCTTATCCACCTCCCACACCAAGAGTCATCACCTCTGCAGATAGCTGATAGAGGTGTGGGATAGTACAACAAAGGTTGCCATCATCAGAAATGAAAATGCAGAGATTTTCCTCTGCTCTCTGTGGATCTGACTGCAGCCTGCAAAGATCTGGATGAGAGAAAAAAAGATAATCACATGGTGGCACATATTATAGTTCTTACAGGAGTGCTGGAGAAACCTGGAATAATTTTTCAATAGAGAGATGTTAGCATTAGAGAAACTATTCTGAAGCTGACAATTGTAAGGAAGACTAAATAAATATTACAAGACTACTTTATGCCATTGGTTCAAAGAAATATGAAGTAGCCAAGAGAGAAGATTTGTAATGATATGTCAAGAATTTAAAAATCCACCAGAAAGATGGGAAAGGGAACAAAAAAAAAATATAGCAATTTCAAAAGCTTCCATCAATTAAAAATCAAAAATCTTCATTTGTGTGTATATGTCCCTGTGACTGTGAGTAGGAGTCAACTAACAAGGCTATAAAAGTCAGGGAAATGGCAAATGGAATAATGTCTTCTACAGGTAAGGCACAGCAGCAGAATAACAAGCACAGCTGTGATGGTGTGATCAGTATTTCAGAAACACATTAAAAGGGACTCCATGCCCAAAATAACACACCAGTCTCCAACATACCTGGCTGAATGGATGTCTCCCAGCATTTACAACAAAACACTTGGAGGCAGTCAAATATTTTATATCAGCACACTTCCCTGTCATCTCCTATGGGCTGAGTTAGCAATGGGCTTTGTTTGCAAATTAACAGAACAGAAAAAATTAATTCCACACATAAACCAAACAAGTGTGAAACAAAAGAGACAGTACAACAAAGCTTTAATGGAACTGCATCCAGCATTTGGGGGCACTAATTATTTAAGGAAAAGATAGAGGAGCTTCTTCTCAAGAAGTCAGCAAAATGACATTTGTAATGCTCTGATAAAACACCAAGAACTGTGTAATCTTCTTTCAGCCTGCTGGAGTGTAAAAGAGCAACATTCTTAAAAGTCATTAGAATTTCAGAAGTGGATAGTTAAGGGGACTTGTAAGTGATTTTTGTTTTTCCAATTGGTGTAAGATATTAACAGCAAAATGGAGTTTCTCTGAAGTTTCTCCATCCACTGCCAAGACAGAATCATACAAGGGAAAACATCAGAGAGTTTTGTGATGCCAACCTACAGCAGCAGCTCAGGAGAGAAAAATTCTTCTCAGCCCTTCCAGAAGACACAGCTGAGCTCTCCCCTTCAGGTGGATCTTCTGAGCATCAAGGAGAACAGCAAGACACAGAGCAAATCTAAATATTCAGCCCATTTGCAGTAGGTATCTTCTGCTTATTCCTTGTGGTTTGATATTTTTGGTATTTTTTCCTTGATGCACAGGAAGAGACCAAGCAAATGGCTTCTCTTCCACACAGAATGCAAGTTTGGAATTCCTAGAATGAAAGGGAGAAAAAAAAATTGCTCTTTTAACAAGAAAAATCAATTTTTAAGATGTAGTGAATGCTTAAAGGCCAACAGCCATGAACTTGTGTTATTCAGAGAGGACACAAAGTACCTGCACAGGTAATGGGGGTTGCCTTCAATAGCTGAAGTTTTCTTATTGTTTTTTTAAAGAAAACATCTCAGTGGGCATCAGTACTACTTCTGCTGGGGGAAAAAAAATAAAAGAAATTAATCAGTCTGTGTGCCACTTAGAAATAAACATGCCAAATGTCCTTAGTTAAAGGCACTACAAAGAGTTTATCTTCATGAAGAGATAACATACTAGAAAGCTAATTCAGTGCAAAAATTCAGCAAAAATTAGAGCCTGTGTTGTTTTTTATGGGAGCTATTTAGTCAGGATAACATCTATAAAGGACGTGAGAATTGATCCTGACTCTGACTGAAGTGAAAATTCCCATCTGCTCTGCATTAGGACCTTACCACCCAGTCTTTCTTGAAGTTTTTGGTTTGTTTTTTTTTTTGTTAGCAAATCCAGTGCCAAAGGATTTTTTTTCTCTCTCCCTGCTTTAATGCAGTTTACTTCCTCTCTGTCAAATCTGTCAAGCAGTGACTGGTTGGCACATTTCTGTGCATGTTTTACTTCAGCTGCTCATGGCAACTCAACTGACACCTACCCAACTTTTGGGCTACTCCCTTTTGGAAAGAGCTGCTAGGGAAAATAAAGAAATAAAACAAAAATTTACTTTGTTTAAAAGCTGTCCTCACATCAACTTTGAATTCATAGCTTTTCCCTCCTCCCTGGCATTAATTGCTGGATTGGTTTTGTTTCTCTCTGGATCTTTTCAAAAATAAAGGCTCCTTTGGTAATAGTACAAGCTATGCTTATCC
This sequence comes from Aegithalos caudatus, assembly GCA_013389925.1. Classification (NCBI taxonomy): domain Eukaryota; kingdom Metazoa; phylum Chordata; class Aves; order Passeriformes; family Aegithalidae; genus Aegithalos; species Aegithalos caudatus. The sequence goes on from WEIU01019290.1 coordinate 1,140,417, forward strand.
ATGTCTCTCCTCCAGTTTAATTCCACTTGGACTCCACCTTTCTGAACACAGGACTGGGTATGGAATGATTCAGATAAGGACTTGCTGCACCTTGTAAAGGCAGTATAATCCCTCAAACTTTAATGAAAATACCACACCAAACACATCACAGCTCTTATTTAAAGCCAAAATGTATCACTGAGCACAGACCATACAGCACTATACAAAACTCTAATGAGAGGCTTCCAAATTAGCAGAGACTTGATATAGTGCAGCCTAAAATTCTTTTTTTTTTAAGGAACTTTACATTTTTACATTTAGAGAAAAGGAATTGAAGTCTAATCTAATCTTTTTCCTTCTTTTTTTTTTTTTTT
>WEIU01019290.1:1140881-1151499 GCA_013389925.1 Aegithalos caudatus
TTGGCACATTGTGGACATCAACACAAGCACTGGGATGTAACTCAGGAGCACATTTTGGTGCATTAAAAAGTGTAATGCAGAGAGAGAGAATCCTAAAGGACCAAAATGCCACAGGACTGAGCTGGTTTGAACCATCTTGGATGCTACAGCCAAGGAGGGAGGGAAATTTCTGGGCATGTTCCAGTGCATACTCAAAGCAGTGCAAATATTTGCCCTGATTTTCACCAGGGTTTCAGCCAGGACAAGGGAAAAACTAAAACAACCTCAGATAAGCCTCACAACAAATGCAATGCAGGTGTGTAGGAGCTGTTGTGTTGCAGCTTCAGATACCTGTAAATCTGGTTTTCAATAAGTATTTCAGAGAACATCTGGATGCTAAAGTTAAAATTAAAAAAATGAAAGTTTGAAAAATATTATTGTAGCTCTGATGAGAAACCCCCTTAAGTCCTTTTTTTTATTATTATTTTGTGAAGATTTGAATATCCTGATATTGTTAAAGTTCACAGGCTTGTTTTGTGTGAGAAACACCTTACAAGGATTTCAGCTTCTCTTTATAAGGAGTTATTAGTTGGCTTTTAAAAATAGCCAGAAAAGTGTTCTCTATTTAGAAAAGACAAAATCCTCCTTTCCCTCTCTCCTTGCCTGTCTCCAAAAACAAGCCAGGAATTTGGTTCTCCTCTATGCTCAGTTATTTTCTGCAGAAAGAAACACAATATTTCAATTTAACATGATGCCTTCTTGGGTGAGAATTTGACCAAAAGCTCTCACCTGGATTTGCAAAGAACTGCAAAAAGATAATGCCTGAATGATTTCCACCAAAACAGCAAAAAACGTTCCCAAAACCTGTTTCATTTTATCCCATGTGTGTTGAATTCCCAAACCACACTGGGGAACACACTTACCTCTGCTTAGTAAGGTCATGGTGGTGATTTTCTCCCAGATTTAAAAGTCACACTGGGGGTGACTCCATGTATTTAATCTGAAGCTGATGAAAGGATTTCAGGTTCTTAGGGCTTTCAATGCATTTTTTTTCCCCACAAACAATGAAAGCTGTTTACAAATAAAAACAAAGAAGACAAAAAGGAAAAAAACAAGAGAGGAGAGGAAGGAAAAAAATGAGTTTAACAATCCAGAAGCCTGTGGCTATAGCTGCCCTTAAGAACTCCAGGGCTCCAGTGGCAGCAGCACTTGCCTTTCCATAAAGTTATCCCTCCCCATCTATAAAAAAATCCCTCAACAAATACAAATACACATGAAACAGGCCCTGTATTTTCAAATGGTAAATTCATTGCAGGAACATCACTTCAAGTACCAGAAAACTTCCAGGTTTTATAAATAATTTCTTGCAATAAGAGATCTGTTGCTTAATTAAGTCCCTTGGAGGCAGCATGCTTGGAATGGATTGCAAATTAAGAGCTTTATTTTCCTCTGCCTTTCTTCAGCAATCCCTCACAGATCTAGGTTTTATTTTACAATTGTTATTTATCCCTGTAACTAATTCCACTTTTGATGGATGTCAAATTGCAAAATCCATATGAACCTTTATCAGTTTCTTTAGTAAAGTAAGTTTTTAATAGAAAAATGAAATAATCAGGTATCAGTAAAAAGGACTAAAATTAATGGGTTTTTTTGTTCTCTTAGCAAAGCTCTCTGTCAATTCTCATGCCCTAGGACACATGGAAAATAAAATTAACACTGCAGCCAGATTTCTAAAAGTGTCAGCTGATAATAAAGAACATCATGACAATATTTGAAAACAATAAATTGTCCTATGTGCAGAGAATATTACCCAAGGGTGCAGAGAACCCCACTGGTTTCCATCTTACCACTCCAAGCTTAATAAAATATTAGTTAGTGCACTGTCAAAATAATTGCACATTAAACTTCTCCAGTCAGGCCAGCCTGGATTAAAATTGTGGCCTGGAGCTGTACCCAGCTGAGGTCTCAGCATCCCTCCAGCTCACAGAGGATCCTGGGTGGCACCACCACCTTTCCAACCACCCCTGCCAGCTCAGGGAGGTGATTGTCCCACATCTGATGCCTTGAGAAGCTGCCTGGAACAGAGGCTTGGCAGAGTTAAATGAATAAATGAGGTATTTATTATTTATTATTTATTATTAAAAGCGCTTCAAAGGATGGACCTTGGGCAGTACAAGGGCCTGGCCATGGCTCTACCCAAGATGGANGTGAGCAGAACTTGTTAACACTTTATATGATGTTCAGAGTTATACAGCAATGCAGTACAGAATTTGGATAATAGGAGAGCTAAAACTTAAGGCATCACATCCATGCCCATAAATAAATCTAAATGTTCTGTTTCATCATTCATCAGGTGTAGCTTTGTCCAGGCTGTACAGAAGTTCTCATGAACTCCCTTGTATTTTTGATTAATTAATAAGGAAGCCTGCAAAATAATTCCCTTCTCCTGAGGCCTCCATCACCATGGACTGCAATAATCTCCATCAGCAGTGTTTCCTCTGCCCTGCATGCCCCTGGGAGGAGCTGAGCATTTTTACAGCTGGGAGCCCCCACCTTTCCCACCCTGCTTGACAAAGAGCAGGCAGCTACTCATACACCTCTCTAAATTATTAAAATATAAATATTGCTGCTCTTTAACAGAGCTGCAGATGGGTACATAATAGGCCCCAAGCCCTTAATCTTTCATTTGTGAAGAGTAGTACTTCTTTTCCCTACTAAATTAAATAATGATGCTGTGTTCTTCCTTGCAGGTCTAAACCTTGCAGTTCCTGGAATACAAGAAGATAACAAGATTATCCTTATGATGTTAATACAGCTGCTGCAATACTATCCTAATAATATCTTCAAATCAAACAACTTACTCACAATTAATCATCTTCATCTTAGAAAACTGCATGCTCAGACTTAATCAGAGCTATTAAAAAATCTCCAAATACAAATTACACTATCTCAGCAACTGATTTCAAAACTCCTGACCAAAAGCCTTGCACTGGGCAGGTTTCAGAGGCAAGGGGAAATATTCCTGCTGATTTCAGGAGGATCAGGACAAGCCTTAAGGAAGGTTTTGTGTTCTCTCCAGTGTCACCATCCTCTGCAGCCACAGAGAACATGAGGGTCTCAGCTGGGCATTGGCACAAGCACAATTTTGCCCCTGGATATCCTTGATTGATTTAAATTTTTTTGGTTGATTATTTTTTGGTTGTGTTGTTTTTGTGGGTTGTTTTGTTTTGTTTGGGGGGGGGGGGTTTGTTTGTTTTGGTTTGGTTTTTTGGTTTTTTTTTTTAAATTATTATTATTTTTTCCCATCAACCCGAAGATGAGATACAAGCAGGTCAATTCAAAAGAAATTTTTTGTTACAGCCAAAAACAAATGCTTAAAAAAGAACCCCACAAAAAACCAAATACAGAGGCCTAAATGTAAGTGCCCATTCATTTCTACACAAAGGTTAATAATTTAAATCCTACCAATCTGAAAGACTGCCCTACCTCAAAGAAAATTGTAACCCAGCCCTTTCACAGCTGCTATGAAGGCTGTGAATTAAAAACCAAACACAAATGAACAAAAATAAACAAACTGAAAAAAAAAAAAAATCCTTGTTATGAAACATGGAGAGTTAGACAAGTCAGACAAGTTTTTACCACCACACACTAAAAACTTTCTCACCCCTCCCTTGACAGATATTTTAAATTTGAGGGATTATTTCCCTAAGAATACAGCTATAGTTTAGTGGTACTGATGCATTTGTTTTGATTTGCAGAAGAGAATGGCTTTCTCTGAAAGCAGAAAATCTTTATCCCAGAAACATCTACACTTTAAAAGCAGTTTTTTTCCACCTAAACATTGCTGTCACACTTTTTCCTACTAAAGATTTCTGCTAAATTAGTGAAAATAAATAAAGTGAAATCATAATAATGCCTCATATATTTTATTCTGTTATTCTAGATACTGCTGAAATCGTGTGAAAATAAAATATGTTACCAGAGTCATGTAGTTTGACATTTACCTGCACTCTTTTCATGATATGAAAGAAACCACTTAAAGCTGGAAGCAAGAATTCTGTCAGAAGCTGTTATTCAAAAGAAATACCCAGATTAAAATCAAACAGCAGAAAAACAGAGGTGATGGAGAGGAAAGCAGACTATTAGGGAAAGAGAGAAGATGACAAGGGACCAAATTGCACTGGGCTAGAGAGAATTGCTGAGCACTAGGTTCACATACCAAAGAATAAAAGACTTCTGCAAATTAAATGGCAACAACCCTAATTGCAGTAATAAATGGTTTTATCTCCACTTTTGTCACAATGACATTTTTAGTGAGGATTTGGTGCTGCTGAAGTGCTGCTACAAGTTACCAGGGAAGCAAAATATACCAAGAAAATGAAACTATTCTGCTTCCTCTAAGCAAAGTGGAGATTTTGCACCCTCTGCAGGTCCAGAAAGATATAAAGAATGTAGAAATACACCCACCCTGTAATAAAATACATTTTATACTTTATTTATTGATGCTGCATTGCTGTGGCAGTGTCTGTTTTCCCCCTTTAAGACTTTCCTGAGCGTTGTCCTTCCCAAACCAAACCACATAGGATATTTTCCCTTTATTTTCCTTTTCCTTTTCTGTTTTGCCTCTAACTCAGAGCACTGCCCTGCTGGGTTCAGGGTACTTATTTTAATAAGGAGCCTTCCTTATACAATGTTCTTGTCCTCTCTACTTGGAAATATTAAAAGGAAGGGGTTTAAAATGACCAAAGCCTATGGTACACATGGCCTCACCTGAACATGATGCCCTTCTACTCCTCTATATTTTGTCTTTTTTCTTCATCTGCTAGTTCAGATTATTTGTGCTTCTCTGCATGAGACACTTTACACAGACTGAAAAAAACAGCAGCCATCATGCAATTCCTTGTAGAAACAAGATGATTTCAGGCAAAGCACACTTTTTCTCAGTGTCACTTAGGGGGAAAAATAAATAAAAGGCCAATTTTTCAAGTTAATATATATCAATTTAATCATGCAATGAAAGCTCACTGCCTAAAAATCATCTAACACACTGTCACAAATTATCAGTATAAACAGATATAAGAAATCAAATCAATGGACTTTGAACTTTATTTCCTCAAAAGAAAGTAATCCTTTAAAATATTAAAAGAGGAAAAATTTGACAGTGACTGAGGAAAAAAATAAAGAAAAATAAATAACAGTGTAGTTAAGATGAAAGTGGGTTGGATGGGTTTGGTAAAGGCAGTTTTACATGACTGTGCACCCTTATGTGACACAGCTGCTCCAGTACATGTCCCACTGCAGCAAATATAAACAAAGCCAGCAACTGAGGATTAAAATTTGTGATGAAAAGACAGATTTGACTGGTCTCAAGTCTCAGGGAAAGACTCTGCAGCCCTTTTCCTGATGGCTTCAATGTGCATTTGGAGCACTCAGCTGCTCTCAATTGCTGTTGAAACCTCCACTGACGTCAAGAAGAAAACAAAGTCAGCAAAAGATCAACGATAAAATGAGGAGCTTTAAGAACAACTGTGCTTTTTTTTTTGTTATTTATTCTTAAAGCACTTTGTTGCTTGCAGGGGGACTCAGATGAAAAACACACTTATATTTAAGAGGATGACTTCCCTGTTTTTCCTGCCTCTCTCCTGTCTGGATCCCTCATTTCTCATGTCTAATTTCACACCCTGCACCTCCTACACAGAAGCCATTCTTAATTTTTCCTCTGGTTTCCCCACCAATTACAATTCCAATTTACTAAAGATCAGCAATTTTTTTTTTTTTCTTCTAAAGCACTGTTATCAGGCTTTATAGATTATTATAGGAAGAACTAGGAAATTTTTTAAAAAAAGTAATACATTTAAAAATTGCAATTTAATTTTCACTATCAAAAGACCTACAAGTATAACACTTTCTTATTAAAAGTCCACAGCTGACATCCAGGTAATGCCAATATTCTATGGGGGTCACATAAATACATTAGGAAGGTTGGAACACATCTCCAGCTAAAGAAATAGCTTTAAGATCAAGAACAAAATATGGCAAAATTAAAGGGTGAATGGCAGTACACCCTGCCCAAAATCTAGGGAAAGGTGGGGCCTGACACCTTCATTCTTTTATAACAGCAAACAGTTTTTCAAGCTTTCTTATGCTTCTAATACTGAAAAGAAAAGGAAAAGATATTTTTTCTCTTTTTTGCTTAAAACATGGTTAAGTTGGCTGCTTCTCCTAGAGGCATTTAAAAGATGCACTCTTTGTAATGCAATTGTTAGCATAGTCCAGCTTTGTTAATAATTTGATTTTCTGAAAGAAAATACAATTGTCACTTTACCTGCCCTGAACTGGTTTGAGCACATGGTTTGTCTTCTCTTGCCAATGAAGGTTGTAAAATTCCATTTGGAAACTGATCTGCAGACAGTTACAGAACCCCTCCTTTTTACCCATATGCACCAACCATACTGCAAACTCTGCTGTCAGATAAAAGTCTATAGATAAATGAGAAGAAAAAACAATAATATGAACTTGGAGTGTAACAGTGTAATAAAAACAAACAACTCTGTTTACATAAATGTGGTTACTTGACATTTCTACTCGTGTGAGTCAGCCCAGGCAGCTGGGACAGCCACAAACTCAGGAAACACAAGGGGAATATGAATGAATTTCTGTCACTTCACCCTCTGGGGGATGCCTGAAGCAGCACCTGGGCAGAGGCAGGAGACAAAAAGGCAAAGGCACAGTTAAAGTCTGTCCATGGTGGAGAAATCCCTGGCCTGATATTCCCACAAGTTTATTCACAGCTGCAGGGGCACCTGAGCATATTTACAATCACCAGTTTTCTGCTTTTAACTCACCCCTCCCAACATCAATATACCTCTCCTTGACACAAGAACACCTATTTTAACAAGGCCATTAAATTAATTAAATACAATTCTCTTGTAACAGCAATGACAACAGTGAGCCATCATCCACCCCATTTCAAAATCAACTATTCCCAGGTACCAAAATGTAAATATCTCCTCAGCTAGATTGTTGGATGCCATCCTGGTGTATCTGTTTGTACATATTCACAAACAAGGGCCTCCATCCACACCTCAGAGTGCAAAGAGCTGGATTGCTGCCAGACCAGGACATCTCATCCATCACAACTTTCCTACACTCTGCTCCAGGAGCAGCCACCCCTGCTGCCTTTGTATGGATAATCTCAGGTGTTCCAAGGTTCTTATCTGGATCAAAGGTGTTATCTCAGCTCTTTCCAAAAACCTGCAGGGGAAGAGCTCCAAGAGGAGGAAAGGAAGAAGGGAAAGGCCCTAAAAGCAAGGAATAAGCACAGCAGGCTGCACAGCTGGTGAGCTGGAGAAAGCCCTGACAGGATTTAACTCAAGGCTCTCCTGAACACAGCTAAAGCATGTGCTCATGGATGTGGCAAATGAGTGTGTCAGGCTGCTTAAAGAATCACTGCCAAAGGTATTAGTGCAAGCAGGTTTTAACATAAATCTGTAAAGATGTGATTTAACAGAGTTCAGTGGCAAGACTGACTCCATTACTTACTGCACAGGTGAAGCACACAAAGGAAAATTGGATTAGAGGCAGCTCAGGATAATTTACATGGAGACCAGGGATTCAAAAAAGTAAAGGTGCAAAGGTCAGTGGTGCAAAGGGTAAGAGTGCAAAAGGGCTTAGCAGCACTTAATCATTGACTAATTTAATATTTATAAAGTGATTCAATAGGATTTATTACAATTACCAGAGTGACCTAATTACAGATTCAAGATAGCACCATTGCTGCTGTGCTCTAGAGGGTATTTGAGTCAACTCCCATGCACACACACAGACACAGAGATATCCATATCTACCTCTGCAATATTCCTGTTAAAAATTCCCCTTGAGTGCAGTGAAATTCTCACACTGGATGCCTTTGCATCTCTCAGTGGGTGGAGGAATGGAGTTATCAGCCTGTCATCAACTTTTGGCTCTCCAATGATCACAAATTGGAGGGCTCCTGAGCTCTGAGAGGAATCCCACCCACAGGGAGGTGCTGGCAGAGCCCTCTGTGGTCCAGGAGAGCTCAAAAGGCCTCACTTAGGACCTGTCAGGAATCCCTAAGCTCTTGGAGCAGCCCCAAAGGCAGGGGAGCAAATGCAGCACCATGCTGGAGAAACAGGACATATCTCAGGCTGCAGTGGACATGGCTCTGGTGGTTCTCCCCAATGAATTTCTAATCCTGCCTCAGAGTTTTGGTGAAAAGTTTCACTTCACTGTTACTAAAATTGGTGTCTTGCCAGCACTCCAAAGGCAGCTGCTGCAGGGAAATTATTTCAGAAAATACTAAAAATCCACAGCTTGCTGATAAATTTGTGTACTGTCCATTGCAATGAATCAATCAAAGCATTCTAAAATGTCTTTGTCACATAAAACCCACCTTCAGTGCTGATGTACCACTTCCTACTGACACTGCCAGATCCATGAACACGATATTGTGCAAATAAGACTGACAGAAGTGGTTCTGTCTCAATAAGAGCAGACCTTTCCTGCCCTAAGTTACTGGGGCTTGTTTACCTCTGTTTTTAGAGACAGGCTGTGAGTAGGCAACAATTCAGAAACACACTGAAGACTGTGACAGGGTAGGGAATAAAAGGGAAAAAATTGGGGTGTGCTGACTTCCACAGGCATCTTCCAAGAAGGGCCCCTGCAAAATGGTCAGTGCCAGCACAATTTACACAGTTCCAGCACAATTTACACAGTTCCAGCACAATTTACACAGTTCCAGCACAATTTGCACAGCAGTGCCAGCACAATTTGCACAGCAGTGGCCACATTTACCCTGCTCACACCCTCAAGCTGCAGTTTGGGGGTGCACAGGGTGTGACAGGGAGGTGACTCAGCCAAAGCACAGGGATTTAATTAATTTATTTGTTAATTAAGGCATTACATCCTCCCCCTCCTGTTAGGAGAGACTGAGAGAAGGCTTAGTCTGGAGGAGAGAAGGTTCAAGGTGGGTCTTGTCAATGTATTTGTACAATCCTTTCAAATTATTTTCAAATACCTGAAGGGAAGGTGCAAAGAGGACAGAGCCAGGCTCATTTCAGTGGTGCCCAGTGAATGAGCACAAAGTGAGACAGAGGAAGGGCCCTCTAACCATTACAAAACACTTTTTTCCACTGCAAAGGGAATGGTGTCTCCCACCTGGACACAGCTCTGAACAACCTGCTCCCAGTGGCCCTGCTTGAGCAGGGAAGAGGTTCATGATGAATTCTAGAGGTTTCTTTCCATCCCACCATTCTGTGCTATGTCTCACTCTTCACCCACTGCATATCCTGAAAAGGTGCCCAGCATACCTTCAGACTCACAGGGGAAAAAAAAAACAAGTTTTACTGAAATATAAATAGCTATACTTACCTTCTTAACAGTTAAAAAAAATCCCATTTGTCGTTTCACTATTGTTACAATCAATATTTTGTCAGCTGTGCAGGAGTAGACACTTGTGACAGGCTCCTTATTGTTAGTTCAGGAAAATAATGCACATTGTTTCCTCTAGGAACCCTAACAGCCCAGCTGACCCATGTTGGGACTTTCTGCCTAAAAATTTCCTCTCTGAAGGTTGGACCTGATGGTCCTGGAGATCTTTTCCATGTAAGAGATTTGCATTTTTGCATTTCAGCAAAACCTGCTCAAGAAGGAAAGCCATTACTCTCTAGAAAATTCACTCCAGATGAGGGATATCTCCCAAATCAGACACTGGTAAACTTCCAGCCAGGTGATAGGGACCCATGGGCATGGTTAACAGGGGTATGGACAAGTCACCACGNCTGGACAAAACACTCCCAATAGAATTGGGTTGTCCACGTAAGAGATTTGCATTTTTGCATTTCAGCAAAGCCTGCTCAGGGGTATGGACAAGTCACCACGTGTGTCTGCAGGCTCTGATTCATGAAACTGCAGGGCAGGGTGCCCAGGGGAGCTGCCAGGGAGTGAAATCACCGTGACTCAGCCAAAAAGTTGAGCTGAATGAGCCCCAGTCACCACCCACGCTGCATCCAGCAAATAATAACAGCTAAAAAACATAATTAAAGCCTTTTAAAACCCTCATAAAGTCAGGTTTTATATGGCTTTGAATGAGGAGTTGCCTTCCTCCGTGCAGATAAAGGAATCTGAACAAAAATGTTTGAACATAATAGCCTGTACAGATAATAGTCCTTCTAACAGTTCCCTTCTGATGTGGCTGAGTTGCCAAAATCTCTCCCTACTCCTCCCTGGCCTGCAGGAAGTTCACTCCAAAATCATTAATGTCTTCAAATAAAGATTTACAAGGAGGAAAATTGTGGATGGCTCTGTTAAACAAATAGATTAAAAAATAAAGGCAATTATGTTTATACCAACCAAGATTTGTTGCAATTAAAGGTAAGTTTAATAGCTCAATCTCAGCATTTCCTAGTCTATTCTCTACATAATTTTAGTCACCTGCTATTGCTGCAGTACCCAAGTGCCTTTAATAAAAAATTAAGTAGTATGGATATGACATAGGCTTGGTATCTTTTCAATGTAATTGGAGATCAGTGTAAGAAGAATAGCATGGCCCTTTCTGACCTTAAAAACAATGTACCATTACTAAATTTACAAGATCTCAACATTATCCTTTTTTTTTTTT
>WEIU01019290.1:1151519-1177565 GCA_013389925.1 Aegithalos caudatus
TTTTTTTCTTTTTGGTAGATCTTTCTTTTCTGTCAACAAATTCATCACAACACTCGTAGTAGATTTGTCTTTTTCTTTTTTTTGGGTGGGGTTGCTTGATCTATGTGTTTTCTCATACTTGTTTTTAATAGAAGACACCTCCTCTTGCATATTAAGTAGGGACATAAAAGAAATTCCTGCTGCACCCCAAGGACAACTTTCAGCCCCAAAGCACAAACAAGGGTGGCTGCAGGGAGGAACAAGAAGGATGGGACCTCACAGCCTGGAGCTGGAATGGGACAATTAAACCCCAAGGTGCAAATGGACCAAAACTGATCCAAGTGTGAGACCTTGTGACCATTTGTCCATTTTGTGACCATTTTGGGTCCACCTTGGGTGTAGCCCTGGTCAGGCCCTGTCCTGCCCAAGGTGTACCCTAAAGGCCTTCCAATAAATCCCTGCTTTATTCTCCAGCTCTGTCCAGTACCACAGACTGACTAGGGTTGGAAAAGACCCCAAAGTCGCCCAATCCAGCCGTTCCCAGCACCGCCACGCCTGCCACCACCCCGTGTCCCCAAGTGCCACCTTCCCAGCGCTCCCAGGGGTGGCGACATCACCGCAGCACAGCAGAGGGTGTGCACAGCGCCAGCTCCGCTGCTGAGCCGCTCCCTCTCGCCTGCCTCATCCCCAAAAAAGCAGCCACAGACATCCCCGAGCTCTGTGCATCCTCCCCGAGCCCCGGGCATCCTTCTCTGAGCTCTGTGCATCCTCCTCGAGCCCGGTGCACGCTTCCCGTGCCCGGTGTATCCTCCCCCAGCTCCGTGCATCCTCTCCGTGCCCGGTACATCCTCCCCCAGCCCGATGCATCCTCCCCGAGCTCTGTGCATCCCCTCCGTGCCCGGTGCATCCTCTCCGAGCCCCGGGCATTCCCTGCGCCTTGTGACGAGCGGGGAGGAGCGAGGCGGGGCCGCGGCAGCTCCGCTCTTTAATAGCGGCCTCGGGCAGCCCTGGGCCGGCTCCGAGCGACCCACGGACCCACAGACAGACAGACAGACAGACAGACAGCATGGCCATCCCCTGCGTGGAGCTCAGCAATAAGATGAAGATCCCCATGCTGGGGTTGGGCACCTGGCAGGTACCGGCCGGGACGGAGGGAAGGGATCCAGGGAGGGTGGGGATGCCGAGATGCGAAATAAAGTTTTAAAAAACGCAAAAATAGAAAAGGAAACGCTCTTCTAAAAGCGGGATCCGTGTTCCCGGCTCGGGGATCGCTGTCCCCGGCCCGATGGCCGCCGCTTGTGTAACCCGGCAGGCTGCCAGCAGCGGGAGGGGCCGCGGGGAGCCACAGGCGAAGGGGAAAGGGAAAAAAATATATAAATTAGGGGCTGGAGAAGGTGAAAGAAGGCNAGGAGGGAGGGTGGGGATCCGAGGTGGGGGGGAGATGCCGAGATACGAAATAAAGTTTTAAAAAACACAAAAATAGAAAAGGAAACGCTCTNCCATCCCCTGCGTGGAGCTCAGCAATAAGATGAAGATCCCCATGCTGGGGTTGGGCACCTGGCAGGTACCGGCCGGGACGGAGGGAAGGGATCCAGGGCGGGTGGGGATGCCGAGATGCGAAATAAAGTTTTAAAAAACGCAAAAATAGAAAAGGAAACGCTCTTCTAAAAGCGGGATCCGTGTTCCCGGCTCGGGGATCGCTGTCCCCGGCCCGATGGCCGCCGCTTGTGTAACCCGGCAGGCTGCCAGCAGCGGGAGGGGCCGCGGGGAGCCACAGGCGAAGGGGAAAGGGAAAAAAATATATAAATTAGGGGCTGGAGAAGGTGAAAGAAGGCAGGGAAAAAAAATAGAGAAACAAAACAGAGGGGAAGCGAAAGAAATCGATCAAAAAGAGCGAGCGGGTGCGGCTCGCAGCCCCGGGATGGGCCCGCGGTGTGGAGGGGGAAAGTTTGGGGATGGCGAAACTCCTCGGGCAACACAGGGAGCGAAAAGGAGAAATGACAGTGGCTGCGGCAGAGCTGAAAGTCTTGCAGAAACAAACTCCTTCCAGCTCCCTGCAGAAATGAATTCCCGCCTGGAAATTCGGTCGGGTTTCAGCGCAAGGCGGGGGATGAGGAAAGCCCAGGAGCAGGGGAAGGCGGGGATGTGTGGAGCTGTCACAGCTCCGAGCCCTGGCACCAGGCAGAGCTCACGGCTGGATTCTGTTCCCTTCCAGGCTCCCCCGGGAAAGGTGGAAGAGGTGGTGAAGTTTGCCATCGATGCCGGCTACCGCCACTTCGACTGCGCCTATTTCTACCGGAATGAGAACGAGATCGGGAACGCAGTGCAGCAGAAGATCAAGGAGGGAGCTGTGAAACGGGAAGACCTCTTCATTGTCACTAAGGTACAAGGATGTAAGATTATCGGGGCATTATCTTTTCTTGCAGAGAAACCCTTTTTGTACCTGTAATGCAACCCCATTCCCTTCTCTGATGGTCACTTCATGGTTTTCTTGTTGAGTCTTAAAAGTTCCATCCCGTATTTGCAATTTGGACTTGTCTTTATCAGGAATCACTGACAATTTAGGAAAGATACAGCTATTACTGGTGTAATAATTCCCTCACATCAGTTAGGTCAGTCATACTGGATGTTCAGTTGGACACACCCAAGGAAGATAAGGGAAAAAATAAAAAAAGACAAGATAGTTGTCTGGATTCATCAAGGCATTTGGAAATATGTGCAAATGGTAATCCTGAAAGGGAATAGAAATCAAAGTGTTTTATATGTGTTTTCTTCATTCATTTCTCTCATCCACTTGTCCCAGAAGTGCTCCTTACCAAAAAGAACAGTTCAACTAATTTATCACAGCAAAACCAGAAAACTTTCAGTGTAACTAAGATTTTCCACATTAAGCTTTGTTTTTGTTAAAGAACATGGTTTCATTTAATAATACTTGTTCTTCTATTTAAACAACTTGAATTTTGATTTCAAAAATGAAGTAAAATGGACAACTGGGACAGAAAAGGGACAGAAAGAAGTGATCTATGAGCTGCTCAATAGTCAAAACTTAAGCTGAAAAAAATAATTGTAGCACTGCCAGCTTTGCAGTGTCAGGGGCACTTGCCAGAGTGTTACATTTATATCTGAGAATATCTTCTCATAAGGGGGAATCCTGACAGCCAGCTTTGTGCTGTGTTTGCCCTGCCTTGACAGTGAGATGTTACATCCTCATCCTCAGCATGTACTGATTTAAGTGGGAGTTTTCCTCCCAGACCTCCAAAGTGAGGATTTCTGCACCCTGCTCTGCCCTGTGGGAGCTGTGAAGTGACAGCTGGGCTTGCTCTCTTCCCACAGCTGTGGAACACGTTCCATGAGAAGTCCATGGTCAAGGTGGGATTCAAGAGGAGCCTTGCTGCTCTCCAGCTGGACTACCTGGACCTCTACCTGATGCACTTCCCCATGGGGTTCAAGGTAATCCTGCTCTCCACACCTTTCCCCCTTAGCTGTGCATTCTCTCATCTTTGCTGTGGACATCTTCATTACACAGCTGGGATGCATTGGGCTCTTCCCTGATTTAGGTGGGAGCAAGAGTTTGTTCACTCAAATCCTGGTGGTTTTTAGCACAGGGGGCTGGTTTTCCATGACTTTTAGAATGAGATGTAGGTGTGAGCCCCCTGGGAACCAGCACAGGATGGTTACAGCATAGACATAGAGGTTTTTTGGGGACGTTGGCTTGGTCTGAAGTGACCAGCAAGTGAAAAATGAAGCACAGCAGGAATGTGTTTCTTCCCCCAGTCTACATCTGTGTAAAACAATAAAAAAATAGAATAAAGGGGCTGGGGGGTGTCTGTTCCCTTCTCTCCAGATCTGCAGAAGTTACATTATTATTACTAATCTCCACACTCTTTGCATGCAGGGACTGATTTTGCAAAATATGACCCTCATCCAAAAGAGAACACTAATGGCCATGCCTCATTTTTAGTTATGCAATATGTTTAAACAACCTGCTAACTTGCTGCCTGTAAATGCAGTCCAAAGTGCTAGTACACTGTAGGAAATTCAACACCTAAAAAAATCTGTGTATTATCTGCCTTGATTTAACAGGCTGGTGAAGAGCTGCAGCCTCTGGATGACAAGGGCCACAGTATTCCCAGTGACACAGATTTTCTGGACACATGGGAGGTGAGTCAATATTTGCTCTTCAGAGCAGGTATCAGCAGAGATCTGTGTGCAAAATGAAACTGAGGGATATGTTTGGGTATGAGAGACAGCCACACCAAATTGTATTGCAACCAGACAGCTGCTTGTACCTCTTGTTTTGGGGAGCAAGAAGGGGATGTTTGTAGTAAGGCTAAAGAGAAGGAAGCTATCAGCACTGTAGGTGCTGTTCCTAAAATATTTGGATACACACAATGGTAGAACCAGCCCTTTAGATTAATCTAGGTGTGGCTCTTAATTTACTGGGTGTTCATACAGTTAGGATTTTGTTTGCTTTTATTAACTGAGATACTTCTATGTAATCTAATCTGTTTGTTTGTTCATTTGCCACAAGCTTGAGAGAAATAAAACAATGTAGTTTGACAGTAATACCACCAACTCATTCTTGCTTGCCCTTATTCATTAGGCCATGGAGGAGCTGGTGGATGCTGGGCTGGTAAAAGCCATTGGAATCTCCAACTTTAACCATGAGCAGATTGAAAGAATCTTGAACAAGCCAGGACTGAAATACAAGCCTGTAATGAACCAGGTGAGAATTTTGTTTCCATTGCTCAGCTAACCTTGCAGTCTAGAATGATAGAATGGATTAGGAATGGAAGGTACTTTAAGGATTATTATTAGATCCAACCCCTTTCCATGAGGCTGGAGCCTTCCACTTAGAAGTATTCCTAAATATATTTAGAATCTGTGTGTGTTTGNAATATATAATAAATAGAGTAATCTTAAATATATTCAGCAAAATCCTCACTGTGAATTTCTGCACCAGCACGGGATTTTACAGGGATGCACTGGACTTATTAATTTTTCAACATAAAATAAACCACTCAACTTCCTTACAGAAAGGAGGTTGAAGAGCACAATTACATCCCAAATTCTCACCACATACCTCATGAATGTAATCCCAGGATGGCAGCAGCTCAGGGCCCTTCTGATTTTCTTCCACGTGCAACTTCTTTACGCTCAGCTGAAGGTGCTGAATGCCCACCTCTTCCAGATGGGGAATATCCAGGGAAATCCCCACACTAGCTCAGGTGCAAATTAACTACTGTACACGTTTTTGCTGTACCATGGCTGGGACTCAGAAACAGCTGGGTTTGTGCACAGGGACAGGTGAAGCAGCACAGACACAGCCCTTGGTCCTGATGGGGCAGCTGAGCAGCATCCCTGTGAGCTCCTGCTGATTTCGGGATATCTTGGAACCCTGGGCACTGAGAATTCCAGGCTTTCTGTGCTGACAGGCACTGACCCCCAAGCAAACTCTGCATTTGACCTGAGGCTGTGAGAAGGCTCCCAAAATTGAGTGACAGCCCTGGGATTGTGGGTGTGGAGTTTGGATAGAAGTGTGTGATATGACAGGGGTGAGAACTTAGAGTTTAAGGGTTTATAATATAGTAATATATATAAAGCAAGATGGAGGTTTTAGGGCATAGGCTGAGTCGTTCTTTTTCACCTTCTTCTTCATGGGTCTGGGTGATATTTTGTAATTGAGTAGAAAAATCCACATTGCAGGCCATGGGTGGTTGGTTATTAGGTTAAAAGCAAAAATTATTTAGGTGTAATTTCTTAATTGGACAGTTTATCCTTAAAAGGCCTTGTAGAGATAGAGAAAAGCTGCATTTTTTAGTTTGTTAGCTGGAAGTGCTGTAGAACTCACAGCTATTGAGACTGTGATATCAGTTAAGAATTAATAAACATCTGCATCCAAACAAGAAATACTGTCTCACACATTTTATCCCAACTCTGGCAGAAAAAGTAGATAAAATCAACAAGGATATCTTACCCCAAACATCTATTTGCAACATGAACTGGCTTCCTTAGGTTAGCTTAGATCATCTCCTCCCCAAGCTTCTTCAGGAATCAGAGAGGTTCTCTGAGGCAAGGGGGCATCAGAGCAGAAAATAAACTTCAGGAATTCTGAGCTGCCCCTGTGGCAATGCAATCCTGCCCTGCAGTAAGCCCAGGCAGGCTCATTTCCCAGATTCCACACAGATAACACTTCCATTCTCATCTATTTCTTGCTTTCTGTGGGTAAGATGTAGCATGAGAAAGTTCTATTCTCTTCTAAGCCTCTAGATACTGCTGTGACATTAAAAACTTTTTCCTAAGATAGATTTGAATCGTGACACTGCAAGTCAAGTCTTCACATTTCCTGCCACCCAAGAAGATTTAAAATGTAATGCTCTGCAAAGCTCAGCAAAGTCTGCCTGTTTATCACCCATCTCTCCTGTGCTTGCAGGTGGAATGTCATCCATACCTGACCCAGGAGAAGTTGGTCAAGTACTGTAAATCCAAAGGGATTGCTGTGACTGCCTACAGCCCCCTGGGCTCTCCCAACCGCCCCTGGTAAGAGCCCTGCAGCCTTTCCTACACAAAACTCTGCAGCTGGACTATAAAAACTATTAATATTATTTAAAAATTAGGTAATTGGTACAGGTAAAACAAGAACAGTTCTGTTGTCTTGGTGCAGATTGTGTCACATGTCCTAGAGGGAAGCTGTCACCTTCCTACTGCCACCATCTCTGTTTTTTCACAGGGCTAAGCCAGGGGATCCCACACTTATGGATGACCCCAAGATTAAAGACATTGCAGCCAGACATCAGAAAAGCCCTGCCCAGGTAAATTGTCAGAGCAAGCTACTCCTCCTCCTTACAGACCAGTCCTAGCAGATGCCACTTTCTCTAGAGATACCTGAGAATGGGGCTGGATTTGTCTCTTCATTCTGCCCAAGCTCTTAACAGCATTCATAAAAATGTTCAGCTGTTTTCAAGGAGCTCTTGAGTGCCAGGTTTTGGGGTGGACTGACCAGCAATGGGACATTCTTACCTCAGGTGTTCAGCTTCCTGAATTGTTTATTCCTTTCTCCAGTTAAATTATTCTTCAGAAGAGTCCTGGAATTTGGAGACATTGCCTCCAATCTGCTTGTGTTCACTTGAAAGCTGTTTGATTATTTAAGATTTTT
Organism: Aegithalos caudatus; assembly: GCA_013389925.1. NCBI lineage: Eukaryota > Metazoa > Chordata > Aves > Passeriformes > Aegithalidae > Aegithalos > Aegithalos caudatus. The sequence continues at coordinate 1,158,655 of WEIU01019290.1, forward strand.
TTTCCTCTGTTAGTTTGCTGGTCACACAAATGAATTTATGCCTGGAGTGTGCAGAAACTGCACTTCAAACATGATCACATGCAATCAAAAACAATCATGTTTTAAGACAGGCAGAGCAGGATGAAAACACTTTATATGCAACAGTTCTTTTTTTTTTCGTGGGGAGGAACTTTTAAATTCTGTAAATATGTTTTTCTTTTTATGGACATCCAAAAGCTGAACCTTTGTGAGGCACTTACCTGTGAGCCCAAAATAATCTGTAGCATCGTCATGCTCATTGAGTCTGAGCACTCCTATCATACAAGCCAGAGCATCATAATTTTTCTCCCCTTGCCACTACCCTAAACAAAAACAGAACAAACCCTGCAAAAGCCACAATGTAGAAATAACATAGAAAAATTTTTTAAAATGTTAGAAAAAATTATAGTTTGCCAATCTACTTCCAAACACATGAGCAAATCCTGGCATATCAAAATCCTGTGTGCAAACTGGTAGTCTTCCAAAGACTGAATATGGGTGTATATAAATAATAATAATAAAAGAATAAAAGAATGGGTGTAGTTCTGTAGAATAAAAGAAAAAAAATCCACCAAATGTGTTTAAACAGATTTCTTGGTACCTCAATGCTCATGCTCCTTGTTGTTTCCTAGGTCCTGATCCGCTTTCTGGTCCAGAGAGACATCATTGTCATCCCCAAATCTGACAAACCCCACCGTGTGGAGGAGAACATGAAGGTGGAGTGGATCCCTTTGGGAATTCTGCTGCCTGGATTTGTGCAGGGCAAGCCCCCACAGCCCCTCTGTGTTTCCAAGCAGCACCTGAGTCACTGCCAGGGGGTGCAGGGGTTTGGGGCTCAGCACCACCAAACCATCTGGGAAAAGCAGTTTGTTCCTGCTAGGAGAGAAATGGGTTACACTGGGGCTGTCTGAGCTCTGCTGCTGTAGAATGGGAGCCCCAGGTTTGGACTTGCCCTTGGGGAAAGCTTAACAAGTCCTGAGGGTGTAAAGGAGAACAAACAGCAGACCTGTTAGAGTTTGTCTCACTCAGAGGCTGTGGCTCCTCTTGGCAGTGAAGTTTAGCTGGATGTTTGCTCCTAAGGTGTGGCATCTTATATAAAACCTCTGTGCTGCTTTCAATCCATGGTGAGAGGGTTTGGAGTTATTCCTCCTGTGAATTCCTGACAAGAACTCTTAGCTGATGAACCGTGAGGCAACTATTTGATACCCAGTATCAACTATCAACTACTTGATTCCCAGTAGCCCCCTCTCATAGCAGAAAATTTACCTCCAGTTCCAGTATTTGGGACACACCTGAGCACCTCAAGTCTTCTCTGTGTGCCCTACAGCACAAAGTGCAGTGCTGCTGGCATTCAGCCACCCAGAAATGTGAGCCCTTGCTGTGAACAGCACCTGAGAAAGAAAAGGAACTGTCTTGGTGACTTCAAGGGCTGTTATTTGCCTGAGAAATAAGAGGATTGCTTAACTATGCTTAATGCATTCCTACCTCAAGTCCTCAGTGCATGAAGCACACTCAGTAGCTAATTACTCATGAACCTAACTAAAAAGAGCTTTTTTTTTTTTTTTCTCTTTCCCTACTAGGTGTTTGACTTTGAACTGTCTAAAAAGGAGATGGATGTCATCCTCAGCTTTAACAGGAACTGGAGGGCAGTTCCAGTGCTCCAGTACGTTCCTTACTATCCATTTGTCCTATTTCTGTCTGTATTTTCATGCCCCCTATCTTGAAAACATACCTGACCAAAACCAGGGAGAGCTCATACTTTAAACTTTAGTGAGGCATGTCCTGGAACTTCAGGAGGGAGATTTATTTGGAGTGTTCCCTCCAGCATATTGGTGTTCCAGGGGTTTTCTCACAAGCCTGTGTTCAATTTATTAACTGCAGAATTTGAATGCATGGGCAGTGGGGGAGGCAGACAACAGGGAAATGCTGCTCAAGATATTTTCTGCACTGCTTGAATAACAAGGTATTTCTCTTTTCAGGGCTATCAACCACAAGGACTACCCATTCAAAGCAGAATATTAAAGGCAGGTGGTTCCTGCAAGACCTCCATTTAACTCCTTCCAGATTAGATGTACTCTCCAGTTTGATATCCATTTCTTTTTCTGTACTTGATAATTGTTATGAGCAGTTACTTTTTCCTCCTTTTTTTGAAGGAGGAGACCACTAACTGATGTAAGAATGCAGCAAAAAGGGTGGGGTTTTTTGTAAAGATGCTTAGCAGGAATCTGGTTTTGATTAGTAGCAAAAAGACAATGGTCTTTTCCTTTCCTTTTTATCTTTCTTAATTAGAGACATGCTTAACAAAAACATAGTGACTTAGATGAAGTTTTTTATATGTTACTTCCAGTGTGGTCAGTCATACTGGCTCATGAGTCACTGTCAAAGAATGCTCTAATTACAATGCTTTTTGTATATTTGTGATTTTTATAGAGTCTGTTTCTAGTGCTTTCAAATTTTATATGAATAAAGTTTTATTAACAACAAAAGTTGATCAGCGTAGTCCTTAAATTGTTCGGTGTAGTTCTGCATGTTTTTCTAAAGTCTGGGATTTCACAAACTTTAATACAGATAGAAATAAGCTTCTATAACTTCTGTACAAGGACAGGACATACAGATCACTTTGTGGCTTATTATTCAAAACAGGATTGTGCTCTAGCTGAGATCTAAAGAGCTGTCACTGTTGCCTCACTCAACCCTTCCTCTGAATACCTGGAAAATGAATTCCTGGGGAAAGCAGAAGACAGCATCATGGGCAGGGATAACTCAAAGAAAAATCCAGAGTCTCAAATACAAACTTAGATTTTTGCAACTCTGCTGGCAGCATCCAGAATATTACACTCAGACACAGGCTGGCTTTATCTAAGGAAAGCACTGAAAAAACTCCTTCAAAGTCACCAAAACAAACCCTGAGACAGCCTCACAGTTAATTTCTGTAAAGGATTTTCAAATAGATCTTTGGCATTCAGGAGAAACATCCTTAGGGATTCTTCACCTTACCTCACAGGGATTCAGCACAATCCCTACCCCACTTAAAACTGGTCCATCCCTACTCATTAACAAACAGGGGGCTGCTGATGGAAATATTCCATTTATTGCAGATGCAGTTTCACAATACATTGTTTGAACAAATGGTTTTTATTGCAGCTATCAGATGTATTTGAAAGACTCAGAGGAGTGTTTACAAAACCCCCAAACAAACAAAAAAAAAAAAGAAAACACAAACCCACAACTCACAGGCAATGTCAGGCACAGTTTCACCCCCTACAGATAACTTTGTGCACCCAGAGATGTAAACAAGATGTTCCAGCCAAGCAGGGGAGCCCAGGTTTGGGCTGAAATATAACATTGCACTTCTTTAGGAAGAAGCCAGATGCTGTAAGACATGGAAGTGGTGATAATTGGGGGCTCCAATGCACAACAAAGCTGTTAACAACACACTCAGGGGTTACTTGAGCTGCTGAGTTTGTGCCACCCATAACACTGTAGGATGTAAAATGCTGAAAACTGCATGGCATGGAAATTCAAACCAAGCTGATGTCTTATGGCCATGGATTTACTATGTACAAATGGAAACACCTGTCAATAGGATGTTCAGGAGAGAGAGGTAAAAAAGCATCAGAAAGGTTGAGGTTTACTTCATTTTTGGTGGACCTGGTGTATGGCAGGGATGGATGGCAAGATTTAGTGTACAGTCATTTGAAACAAGCTCCAACTCTGCTTACATTTTGTTTTTCTTTTTAATTATGGTAGTTTTATATAAATTAAACTACAAGGTTTTATACAAGTGACCTATTTTTGACCCTCTATACCCTTACCTTTTCCTCTTTTAAAAACTATACTTTCTTTTTAATTACCCATTACTGGGCAACTGACATTTAAATTTTTTTTAATACTTATCTCACCATACCTCTAATGACAATTATGAAATCTTACTATAGAAAAGTGTGTGATTTTTGTCTTTACTTTTTTTAAGCTGTGATATTGGCTAATTATGTATGTTTATTGCTAAATATAATACTCTAGCACATATTAAAGCATTCTACCATTAGTAGTGCCTTTAGGCTAAACTTTGTAAAGCTATGTGTGTATATATATATATATTCTAGATTGCATTCAATTACTAGTCACTAACAACAAAAAGAAATATCAGTACCGCTGTCAGCTAACATAATCATCCAAATTTAGGCATTAACTTAAACTAGAATGGAAAAATTGATACTTAAAAAATGTATAAAACAAAACAAAAAAAAATTAAAACACGTTATTGATGCAGTATTTCTCATGACATGGGCAACTTACAGAAAATATTACATTGTCAACTAAAGATATTTCTTCCATGCCTTAATCTAAAGTGCAGAAAGAAAAAATAAACTTCTGTATTACAAAAGTAACCATTGTTTTTATAGGTTTACTGCACACCTTTCCCAAGCAACTTAACTTTACATGCCTTTTGGGTTGACCTCTAATGCCAGCTGAAATCACTGTTCAGGTACATATTTATGACTATCAGTAGGAGAGTCTGAATATTTCACAGCATGGGTTTCTTTAGGAATAAAGGCTCTTGTGCAAAGGCAGTACTATTCTGATGAATGTCTAGACTGATTATTAAATACAGTGCTAATATACATGGTTTTAACTGGGATAATGCAAAAACAAAAAAAGACATTTTGGTAAATAAACATAAATATAAAAAGAACAATTTAGCACTTTTTCCTTTTTTTTTTTTTTTCCCCCCAAACTGATTGGTCCAGCTTCTTTAGTGGCCTTCTATGGTTCTTTCTCAAATTGTCTCAAACCTGCTGAGAGAGAGAGACAGATTAAATATGGCTTGAAACAACCCAAACACATCTTTAGAACAGAAAAAGCATGGATCTCTAGGGTGATATGTAAGAAAGCAGGACAGGAGCTGGGTGCTGCTCTGCTCATGTGCTGGGCTGGCCCTGAGGAGGACAAAAATGAGGATTTTCCCTCTGAGGAGAGGCTCAGCAGTGACTGGGATTGCTCCTGTGGCTGGAGAACACCATCCATGGGGGCACTGCTCCACAAACACTGAGCCAGCCCAAAAAACTCCTCTCCTGACACTTTGGGTTAAAAATATATCAATTATTATACAAGGGGAGCCAAAGCAATTCTGCTTTGCACAATTCTAAACCAAAAAAGAAAAGTTCACAGGTAAACCATACCCCTGGATTTACATAAAACCACTGAAAATGTGTGTGCACTAATTAAAGTGTAGAAAACCAAGAGTATTTCTATATCTGATCATTCCACTCTGAGTAAAGAACTGAGGGATGTTACAAAGCATCCTTAAAGTTATTAAACTGGTCAGTGAACTGCCATTCTTCCCCTCTGGTTCTTAGCCATACAATTTGTTTAATTGGCTTTACCTGGAGTTCTTTGGGTGAAAATAAAAATAAAAAAAGCTAAGAGGGTTATTTTGCTGATTTCTTTCTGTAAAACTGGGCTGTTTCACCAACCAGTGGTTTCAAAATGACAATAACATAACTATTTTTGCCTTGGAAAGACACAAATGCACAGCTCCAGCAAATGCAGTTTCTCAACCCTTCATGTTTCAATGATATTTAATGGAGTTTTTGAAAGGAAAAGGCAAAAAGGGGGGTTTGGCATCAAGGTGAACAGCTGCAGAATTTGACAACACACCTATGCAAAAATGTGGCAATGTTTCTATATAATAATGGTATTACAATATTTGTATTGTATTATTTTATGTCTATCATCAAATATTGTATGCATTATTTTATTAAATGTACCTATAGTACTGTATGTTAGCATTATATGCATAATACATTGTATATATGTAATAATGTGTATTAAACTATAGAAACAGGTGCAATGTATGCATTATAGCATTACTTACCATTAGTCTCTGATTTTTTTCCCATAGCTGCTACCTGTTTGAAAAAGCAAAAAGCCATTATTAAAATCCCATATAGGAGAACATTGCTATTTATAACAGGAAAAAAAAAAAATCAACTCTGTGCAAAGGACAGATGCCCACACAAAACACAGCTCTGCCAAACACGAATATCAAAGTGATATTCTGCTTTCTGAACCTCATTGTACTTTCTGTTATAGATAAAAAAGTGGGTTAATAACAGAATATTATAATCTAAACACTGCCCACAAGTATTATTACCTTAGAAGAAGCAGCTGGCTTCTCCACTGACTGCTTCTCCCAGAGATTACGTTTGCCAGATACATCTCCTGGTCTTAAATCCTGTATTTTTTATGTCAGAGAACAGAAACCAGCATTAGTTCAGGTTTATTTACATTGTTCAAGAAAAGGTGAGAATGCAACTTCTTCACAAGAGACATTGAGGAACACCCACCAGAGCTAAATATTGTATTATCTATCAGTTATAAAGAATTATATTTCACAAGATAACTCCATGGACATCCATGTTTTAAGACAAAAAATAAAAAAATCCTGTTTCATCTATTTCATATGGCACAGACAGGTATTAACTCAGTATATTCAACCTAGGGAGTGCAATGAAGAATCACTGCACCATCAGATTTAAAAAAAAAAAAATCCAATTTTTGCAGAAAAAAAAAACCAAAACACTTTTTTTCAGGTACAGTATTTCTGCTAGGGAAGAATTCAAAAGTAGCTTGTCTTGGTTTAGACCAAAATCAAACTATTTTAGTAAAAAATTGTATAAAAATAGAGGTGGCCATTTAATACAAGAGAAAAGCAGATCCTACTCTGCATCCCTAAATACAGATTTCAGCATTTATCACTGTAATCCTTCATATCCATTTTAGTTTCCATTGTATCCTTTGCAAACTTAGGATGTGCCAATCACTAGGCTGACAGAAAAAAATCCCAAAACATATGAGGCAAAAGAATTTTGCCTAATACTATTAAATACTATTAAATACTACTAAAGAATAGTAGTATTCTCTGAAAATGAGCGTGTTATGGAGACTTAAATCAAAACCCCCTAAAAATGTCAATTAGCTTCATGGGGAAAAGGAGGGTTGCAAGTGAGAATGTAATTTTCTGGGCAAATGGATTGCTATCTACCTCTGTGCATGGCAAACAAGAGACTCAATTTTGGACACAATACTCTCTTTTTCAGGCAGTATTCAAGTCCTGCATGGCTTCCAGGATTTTGTACATAGGGAGGGAAGTTTTCTGCACGTGACAATTTCTACCTGTAAAATGCTCAGTGATGAATGGAAATGAGATTCCAAGGGGCATTTGCACCCAGCAGAGATCCTCTAGGACTGATCATAATCTGCAGCCACTCAGGGTTGCTGATGATTAAAACTTGAAGCCAATTCTGCACTTTAAAAAGGGAGTGCAGCAGTGCCAGAGGAAGGAGAAAAGCAACCAGCTCTGACCTTATCACAAAGCCACCTGCACTGGACATGATCACAAATCCACTTCCATAGTCCTGAATTAATTTGGGATCTGTGATTTCAGTTCACCATAAAACTGAAATCTTTTCTGTGGCTTGAATTTAATATTCTTCCAAAACCCCAGAAGAATGTTGATGGTCACAAAAACTCTGAACATTTCTTTACTTTGGAGGAATGTGATGGGGGTGGGAAGTTATTTGCTAAACAAAAAAATTCTAGGCTTCTCTTTGATTTATCTTGACTAAGAAAAAGTCAAAATCACACATTATAGATGTATATAAACCTTCATAGTCAATTATAAACAGGTTTACCTGACCAACTTAGCAAACAGACCCTCAAAGAAGAAGGATAGGAGGAGGGCGCGTTCCTTCAAGCAGAGACATTGAAAGAAGAAAGAACAATCTATTGAGAAAGAGGGAAATTAAGACATAGAGAGAAACAGCTGGCTGAGGGAAAAACAAGAGATTAGTTGTACATTGGCTAAAAGATGCAACTTAAAAGAGAGAGAGAAAAATCTGGAGGCAGATTCTGTGGTGGACAATGCTGTAAATTTCAGACTCCTCTTTAGGACAAACAGGAATGTGAATTGAGAAAGTGTTTTTCAGGCTGCCCTTTTTATAAAGAGCAGGTGAGCTGGCAGAAAAACACTAGACAAGGGTATGCTAAAAAACCAGTTTTTTAAAAAATCCTAAAGTTGAATCAGTAACATCACAAATGATTCCCCAGTATGGACATTTACATTCCAGTTCCTCATCCTTACCCTTCCCCACCCCACAGTCACCTCCTCCTGCTCCTTCCCACATTCCCAGTTTATTACCCTGACAGCATTTTCTGCTCTGATCCTTGCTGAATTAATGGGCAGCCTAAAGAGCCTTCATTAGGAGCTACATTTAGACTCATAAAGAACTAAATTATTTCAGTTGTGTTTTAAAACATGCTTGGAAGATTTTTACAGGGCAAGGACCAAACTCCCAGTGTGTGTAAGTGTGCAGCCTGGGGTCTGTGGCTGATAATTTCTAAATCAATGGTGGTAAATTAAAGTCCTCCTCTACCAGAGCAGAGCATCTCTGAGCTTTAAGGTGAGAACTGCCCTGTGTTCTCTCCCCATTTCCTCACCACCAAGGAGTCAGCAGCCAGAGGCTTCTGTGAGTTTCCAAGGGGACATGAAGCAGAATTCCTCCAAAGGCCATCAGCTGGTGGAGGAAGCACCCCTGCCCCAGGAGAAAACCCACCTACAGCAGGGATGGATGTCCAAGTTTACTTACAGAAGGTTTGGGAGCAGGGGATTTGTTGCTCTCTGGGGTCTTGGTCAACCACTCGTTGATACGACTGGAGACACCAACCTTCAGTCCAGCAGTTTCCTGCAAAATGATAAAACCCATCAGAAACCTTTCAGAATGGCTTCTGCTTCTGTTTTATCATGGCTTAGATTGAAAAGCCAAGCCTGAGTTGAACAGAGATCCTCACTGAGCCTGTGGTTTGCTCAGAGACATCCTGGGTGCTCTGAAGGTGTTGTCCCTATGAATTACACAGTGCTGCTGCCCTCTAGTTTCCAAAAATTTTATACATGAGTTGACAAAAACATCTCCACTTTACTTCTACCCCAGTAATAAAATATGAGACATATACATGCTCTTTCTACCACAAGCCCAAACTCCAAAAATCTTTAGCTTAATAGAAGAGACATCAGTTTAAATCTATTTTTTTTATCTTGTTAAACTATTTTTTTTCAAAAAAAAATACACAATAGAGAAGTGCCCTAAAACTTAAAACATTAAATCTTTAAAAGGCTAGATAGAACAAATTATTAAAATTTAATTACTATCTGTAATAACCCACTTTGATCCATGACTCATCTTTTTGCCTATGATAAATGCTCAGCAACTCACAGGAATTTACAGAAAGAAAATATTGCCTTAAAGATTTACAAAGAAAAGACAAAGGTCTCAAAAATACTTCTATGAATTATCTAGAAAATATCATCACTACCTTGCCTATTCACATCTCTTCTGCTCCCCAAAAGAATTTTGCCCTACTCCAAGAATCTCTTTGTACTCTGCTTGAATGACCCAGATGTATTTTTCTAAGATATCTGATGTGGCTCTGGAATGTCTCATAACTGAGCTCAGTAGGTCACTGAATTCTTCCATTACACTCCAATAATGCAGCCACACCATTTTATGGATTTCTGAGCTCTTCAGGATCCTTTGGGATATTCTTCACCAGCCATGTCAACAGGAGCAGACAGGCTGACTCTCAGGAACACCAATGGTCAGAGCATAATTCTTTATAATCCCTAAGTTAAATTAAGCATGTACCTTATTTGGTGTTCCTGTCCCAGAGGGTGATGAAAAAACATTCCCTTTCTCCCACATGCTCTTGATGTTACGGACACCCTCAGCTGGAACGTGAAGGTCAGAAGCTTTAGCTGGTCTTGAAGCCTTTGTGCCCTGGAGAAAAATCAGGGCCACTGGTTAAATCCTGGTTCTTCATCCTTACCCTTCCCCACCCCACAGTCACCTCCTCCTGCTCCTTCCCACATTCCCAGTTTATTACCCTGACAGCATTTTCTGCTCTGATCCTTGCTGAATTAATGGGCAGCCTAAAGAGCCTTCATTAGGAGCTACATTTAGACTCATAAAGAACTAAATTATTTCAGTTGTGTTTTAAAACATGCTTGGAAGATTTTTACAGGGCAAGGGCCAAACTCCCAGTGTGTGTAAGTGTGCAGGCTGGGGTCTGTGGCTGATAATTTCTAAAACAATGGGAAGCCTTTCACAGGTGGTAAATTAAAGTGTTTGGCATCAAGAGCTGGATTTTCAGGGTGCTTTGACTCTGGGGAATGCAGGATTTCTGTGTGTTTCTAGCAGTGATCATGCAGGGATGAGAAGGAGTGCCCAGCTCAAGAAGTGCCACTGACACTCTTTCCCCTTTTCCCTTTGCAGCTTGATACAACCAGCTGTGAAAATGGCACTCACTTATTTTTGAGTTTATTACCTTTCTAAAACCCATGGCAAACCTTAGCTCTGCACAAAACTGCTCCAAGGCTTTAAAATCTTTAAAATCTCAGTTATTACCTGCATCCTGGAAGCCTGGCTCCTTTTAGGGACCAAGCTAGGGAATCCCTTTTGCAGAGGCAGGGGGAAGGCTGCTCTGTCACTGAGCACCAGACTCTGCTCCATCTGCCCCAGAAAACTCAGCCTCCACATTCCAGGGGGAAATCTCAGCAATTACAGTGTGTTTGAAACAAGATGTTCTCTCCAAGAGTGGAAAATTGGGGTAGAAGCTTTGGGGTTTTTTGGGGGGGAAATGTTTCTTCAGCATGATTACTAAAAAACACCAGGCCAAATTCATCCTCTTTCTTCTTTTCAAAATTCTTGCACATTTTATATACCATAGATTTGATGAGACCAAGAACTTGTATAAGTGATGCTTTGCCTCTCTAATTGCAATTGCAAATCTTCTAATTTCAAATCTCAATCTGGCAACTTGTGGACAAATCAGAAACTCAGCAAAGGAAATATTTCAAGTCAGATGGCAGCTGGATACAGTGGTATCAATCTCCTAGTTTACCCTGGACTATGGACAGAAAAAAAACCCTCAGTTCTGGCTCTTAGCTCTTCTGCTGACTGAACCCTCCAGATCTACTGCAAGCTCACAAAACAGAGCAAATTGCAGCATGGAAGGGAATTCACAGATCTGAGGTTTTGTTTAGATACATCTCTGGATGGTGGTTACAGATGTGCCTCAAGCAGTTTGTTCTTGAAGTCACTTTAAAGAAGAGTTTGTGATCAAAAAAACCCTGCAACTCTTGAACAGCAAAACAAAAGCTGATTAAAGTCCCCAAAGCCATTAAATCCAATTTCTGGAATTATCTTACCTCAATTGCACTAGTGTATTGCTCAAGTCTACTGTCAATCTTTGAGACAACTGCTGTTGTCTGGGTGGGCTTCATACCACTACAGGAAGGGAAAAAAAACCAAAAAAACAAAAAGACAAATTATTATTCTCTCCACTTCTACACTGCTGTTTGAACTGAACTTACTGTTTCAATGCTTTACCTCTTTTGAGCAGATTTGTTCAAAAATTCTGTTCGCTCCTCTATCTAGAAAAGAGAGGAACAAAAGCTCTGAGTTGAAAGTTAATAAAGAGTCAGCCCGAAATGTCATTTAAAATGTCAAAAATGTCAGTCTGAAAGAGATGCATTCCAACAGAAATTTCACAGGCACACACAAAGGTTTTATAGATAGAAGCCTGTTATGCTACATATTCATAAAAGTGGATATATTTTCTGCAAGAATGTTTGCCTCCTACACATTTCTTCAGTGCCTCCTATGTAAGAAGAGAACAAATGAACAACACAGAAAGAAGAAAAGGGAAGGAGTGTATCTCATGGAAGGGAATGATGTGCACAAAATCCTGTGTCATCATCACATCTCCCACACAAGAGCAAGCATGTATCTCTTGAGACAGACAGCAAATTTAATTAAGTTTTTCTGAGCTGAGACATCAGACTAGGCCAGGTTTGGAGCTCAGCCACAAGGCCTCCCTTTCACATGACTTTGGAGAACACTAACAATTTAAATTTGAGCTCCAAAAGACCCATCAGTGTAAACCCTGCTCATGGTTCAGGCTGGGTCACTGCTGAATCAGTATCTACCAGCTGTTACACAAATTGACATTTCATCATTATTTTCTGCTCTGTAAATAGGAAAATATTGTGATGTTTCCAGGGAGGAAGACTCATGAAGATCTCATATGACTTCTGTCAAATCTCTCAATGCTTTGAAAACAAAAAAAAACTCCTTCCTGAGTAAAGTTTTAAAACATTTCACTTTGGGGGCTGGCAGGATGAGGAGTATGTGCATCTATTTGTATTCTGGGTCAAGAAATATTTTCATCAAAGCTCCTCAAGTCTCATCCACATTGCATTGTTCCACTTCTCATCCCAGTCTTTACTTTTTCACTTGAAAGTCAAACACATGCAAGCAGCTCCAGGGGCTTGAAATGATTTATAATCAGCCTGGCTGGATTCCTGGGGATTCCCCACTCTCAGCAGGGCTCTCTATTTTCAATTTACTTTAACCCTGGCTTTTAAAACAAGGCAATGACAGCCATTCCTTTAAATGGTTCTCTTCAGTGCCTTGAGCATCCAAGGCTATCCCAGAACACCGAGTCCCACAGCAATCCCATCAAAGGGCATGCACAGTTTATTCCTCAATCCCTTGAAAGAAAAAACTCAGGCACTTCACTTGAGTGCAGAATTTGCCAAATGAGCTCACTGGAGGAGCTCCAGCTCCTCTAAAACATACACACAATTTACAGAGTCGTTTCCACTACCAGTTTTAGTTGCCAAAACACGAGTTGCAAGCAGCCCTGGGTGCAAAGCTGGTCTCTGCTAGGACAAATCCCTATTTCAGTGGAATGATGTCACAAGGTGGCAGCAAAAGACCAGCAGGAGCCTGCAGGAACAGGGACAGCTCTGTCCCTCAGAGCAGGTACAGCTGGCAATGCCACAAAACCAGAGAGAAAATGGGTCCAAAGTGACCGAGGATGGGCACTTAAAACACATCAATTCACACCTAATATGGGACAGAAGAAGCTTCCCCCAGTGCTGATTTCATAACCATCAAAATGATGAATTATTCCAGCAGGAGCCTCCAGTTTGTCCCAGCTGCATCAGTGAAAGCCTGGTAGGCAGCAAGGACAAATAATATGGAATATATCAAAGAACCAGGACTTAAGGCAAGCATCTAATAATGCATTTACAGGATCTTCACACCCTTTTCTGTGCAGGTAGGAGAGAGGCTTGGATGGGCACTGGTGGAAGAGGTGGGAAGGAAGAGGAGCATTATTCTTGTGGTTGTAGGAAAAGGACAAAAGTGGGGTCATTCTTTACCCACTGGTAACAGCAGTTCTCAGAGCATCAGCTGTGGGATCAGGAAAAGGTCAGGGCTTGTTCAGAAGAGGAGAGTGCAAAAGCAAAACCAGAAAATAAACAGAAAAGAGTTAGGAAGAAACCCTCAGAGCTGAGCAAAGCCCTCTGGATGGGGAAGCAGGTGCCTTGCAGAGAGGGTTAAAATACCTTCTGCACATTTATGTGAGGATTTATTCTAAAATATCCTCCTCAAAACACAGCAAAAACAGGCATGGAATACACCTAGACAAACAAACCTGTACACACACGTGTATTTGACATAAAAGTCAAATACATTTAGACTGCACAGCAACATCTAAAGGTCATTTACACACTGCACATCACACAAACTGCATGCAAGCAATTTAAAACGTTTGGCACATACAGTAAACAGAATGACAAAATAGATCTGTAAAAGAAACAGGCAAAGCAAGGTGGTTAACACAAAATGCAAGATGTTTTCTCAGTTTCAGACCAGGAAATGAGAATAATCTTTTTACAGCATTCATCTTAACAGGATCTTGTTAAATAGCTTGGACTATGTTTTGTCACCATGGAATACTTTCAGAACACACACGTACTCAAAAGCCAGCCAATAATTAAATTATGACCAGAAAGAATGAATTAACACACAATATGAGACCACAACTTGGGAAACAAAAACCATTGGATATTCCCAGTAAAACTTGCTTCACAGAAAGGTATTACATGTTTCTTAGGAGTTTTAAACTGTGTAGTGGATAATTATGCACTTGAAAATGGATATGCAGAAAACTCTTCTCAAAAAATGTGTCAAGGAAGAAGGGGGAATAAAAAACAAACACGGAAAACCCCTGTATTTTAATTTTACCTCTTATCCAACATGTGGAAGGACCTAGTGGAAACCCATTGGAGCAGTAATCCCTGGGAAAGGCTTCTCCTCATCCTCCCTCACAGTCTCTGGCTTCATTAAACACATTTATGCTTTTTTCCTGCTGTCAGCAGCATCTGAGCAGAGTGTGCCAATTTAGCTCAGTTTACCTACCCAGACTCAAGTGCTGCCATCAGCATCAAAGATGGGGAAAAACAAATGTCACACATCCTGTTCTCACCATTCTATTTTCCCCCTGCTGCAAGAATAGCTCATCTAGGAAGAACTGATTGTGTGGAGTCTAATTCTTTCCACTCACTGCCCCAGCTGGCAGGTATTGAGAGCAATAATAAGATAGGACAAGACAGTTCTTTAAAGAAAAAAATGTCTCTGAAAAGTTCTCTCTTCTGGCACTGCTGTCAGCAGTGCCTTGCAGAGAGTGCTGCCACATCAACCCCTATTTTCCAGGACACATTTTCTCCAAAATAGGGATCTCCCAGCCTCCTGCCACTGCTTTTGCATTTTTCTCATGTTCATCCCCAAGAGGAGATTAAGTACTGAAATATCCTGTTCTCTCCAGACTAACCCAGAGAATAGGAAACAAGGACACATAGTAACCTTCCTTCCTAGGAATGAATTTGTCTAAAAAGCAAAATGAGCCAAGATTTTTCAGGAAATTTCATTCTTTGAATGCATCAGGTTTTACATGAACTAAATTAGGGAAAGGACAAGCTAGAGGCAGGTGGGAGAGCAGCAGATGTTGTTCCAGGCTTTGTCCTTATTTTTAAAAAAATAACAAGATACAGGACAGAGGTTGAACAGAAGTTTGGTACCAGTGCAGCCCACAGGGTGTCCACACAGCCCTGAGAAATCCAAGCTGCTTCTGTCCCTGAGCTAGTGATGAATTTTGCCTGTATTTACTTGGAATATTTTCCTTTCACTGTCCCCTTCCACTGTGCTGTCACTGTGAGGAGTCCACCCTGTGGTATTGTGCTGAAGAAGTGTCTCAGGTTTGAGGGAAAAACTTTATTTACCAGGTAAAACAACAGGAGTTGTCAACACTGTGATTTTTAGAGGCCAGACTAGACAACCACAGCAGGTTTTTCTAGATATAAGCACGTGTGTGTGTATTTTATCCACATTTGTGTATGTACACTCACATTTGGGCATCCATGAGCTGTGTCTTACATGGAGAGGAGCTGCACATCTTTGTCTCCCAGCTCTGAATCTGCAAGCCAAGCTAGCCCATGGCCTGCCTGAAGGACAGGTGCAGCATCCACAGGATGCAAATATCCCACATTGCTGCTCAGTTGAGCTCCCTTCTTTCCTTCATTCTTGTCCCCTTGGCAATCAGCACACCCCTACTTGCCTCATACTGGCCACTCCTAGGAACTTCTTTATCTTCCCAAAAGCTTATCACACAGGGAAGGAATAAAAAAGGTGCTTTGCCAGACTGTAACCCAGGAGAAGTCAGAATGTGCACATATATTATTTTAATACTGAGCCTCCCTTTTTTCAGTATTAATTCCAACCATCCACCCACCACTGCACATCTGGGATTCTCACATAACTCATGGCAGATCTGATGAGATGATACATCCAGCAAAAGAGACAAAACCTGTGCCAGATGCTTTACAAATCAAAAGATTACTTGGGTAGAGCAAAGAGTGAGAAAGCTGCGTACCAAGCAGCTGAGACCAGCCTGAGAAATCAGTCTAAATTAAAGGTAACAAAACAGACTGTCTTCTAATAACTGCATTTTGACATCAAGTTTCACATCAGGTTAATAAACTGAGATTAATCTCCCCTCAGGTCTTGACCACAGAATGCCAAGAAACAGTTCAGGGTGTGAACTTCTACAGCATTGCACATCTACACTGGCCACCCACAGACACTGGACTGGGATCTGCAGAGTATCACCAATTTCTCTGAGACAGAAAGAGAGAAAGAGAAAAAATGTGGAGAGCTGCATATATCAGGTTTCATAGCAAACAACTTCTACCTAACAACAGACAAAACCCAGCATTAAAAAAAAAATGTACATTGGATGGTTAACAATATTTGAAAAATTTCAACTTTCCTCTGAAAATACACTTATAGAATAGCATAGCCTCAGTACAAAAGCTTTTACTCTCCTGTCAAGTCCAGTGTTTTTTCACACTTTCCCCAAAATTAGGATCTTTATCCTTTTTACTTTGTGTTCTCAAGTACAATTTCCTCTGTTCTGAGCCTTCTGTGAATTAAAGCTCCAAATGTATGTCATAAAAGGCATCTCAATAAACAGAAGAAAAGGAAGCCCTCCCAGGAGGGCTGGGAAGGAGCTGTACATTTATAGTGCCTGTTAGAGACATCATCTTGAGCAACCAAAATGGCAAGACCAGGTTTAACTCCTCAGAGAAAGTCATGAAGCTCTGCAATCTTTGTTTACAAATGTGTGCATTCTGTTCCAGTATTTCAGGTTCAAATGTATCTTAGAGGTAAAAGGTGAGTCCATTCAAAAACATTTGGACTCTGTATTTGCCAGAATTGGACCCACAACAGACCTGAATCTCCAGGCTGGATCAAAATGTGGCTATCTGTGAGTGGAAAATTAATTTTGTCCAAATGCAGTTTTCACTCAACAGTTACAGTTTTAATCTCATGGAGATCCAATTGATGGTTCAGTGAGCTGTTACCTGGTTCTTGTCTCTCCTAGTTGCCACTAAGTGGCCTTTTTGACAAACACTTTGGATTCTTAAATGACTAATGACAAAATGAAAAAAGGAAAAAAATCTTTGAAGGCATTAATAGATCTGCAGTTTGAGCTTGAGCTGAGAAAGCAACTGGACTGAATTCCAAAACCATACTCCCAATAATTTCAGTGGGGCCAGGATTCTTCTTCCATCCTGAAAGACCATTTAATTGATTTATCACACTTCTAATACAATTTAAGCCACAAAAGACCATTTAGAAATCCTGCAGCAACAGAAGGGTGAGGTTTGTATTTCTTGTTATGTAAGAAAATGAAATCCAGCCCAGTACTTCTAGATGTTATTTTTAGGGGGATTAGATATAAGCTAGAATTCCCATACAGGTCAGTTACAATTAATGATGATCAGGCTGAATATGCTTAAGGACAAAGTAATCTGGCAAGCAAGAAAATAACTCTGGATGTGGAAGGAGTGAGAGAACATTTGTGACTTGATGGTTTTAAGAGATCTTTTCCAACCTAAATGATTCTATGATTCTATGATTCTATTCCAGTTCACAAAGCACTCCTGTAATAAATTAAAAACAACACAATACTACAGCCTTAGGTTTCAAAAATAATTTTCTCTTGAAGACCCCATTTAGAGATTCTTCATCAAAAAGAGACAGCTGCCAGTCTAGTCTCTATTTTGGGGAAGGAACTCTAATTTTCAATCATCCCAATGAATGAAGGCTTTCAACTACAGGGTTCAGGCTAAGCCTACCAAAGCATTTTCCTGGGTCTGATTACAAGTATTTCAACATTGTTTTTGATGCTGGACCACTGGTTTGGACTACAAGCCCCATTACTTTTTATGTCCTGCAATGATGCTAGTGGGGAGGTTACCTTGAGAGATGAACCTTTAGGACTGAAACATTTAAATGGCTTCTTGTCTTCAGACACACCATCCTCTGGCATCTTTTGGCGTTTCTCAGCAGCTTCAGCCCTTCTTCTTTCGATTTCCTCCTTCATCCTCCTCTTCTCCTCCTTAAAAATATAAATGTTTACTTGTTCTTTCAGAAACTACATCCCCATCACAGGGCCGTGCAGCCCTGCAAGCATTTGCCAGATTTTCTGAGAACAGGTTTTTATGCCAGTCAAAAAAGTTCAGTGATCTGCCTGAAATGTTTAAAGGTGTTAATGGGCAATCCATCACAGTGTTAAGGATGCCAGGAAGACAATTAGGGTGTGCTGCTCTAGTGTCTCCCCCACCAAATTTATTGTCATATAGTTCCAATTAAACAGAGCTCAGTTTCTCTGTATTCTCATGTATCATACTGGTGTTGTTCTTCTGCCCCTCTTCTCTGACACTTATTGTGCCAGGGTTCATATTGAACGTGGAAAAACCAATAGGTGGCCAAGAAATCCAAAGTTAAATGCTTGCAGATCCTCCCCCCAGAGATGAGTTTTGCTTCAGGAGCTAAAAGTCAAACCAGAAGCCCTCAAAGCAACACCGGTGTGAGCACTGGTCAGTGGGGTCTGAGCAGCAAGGTATTGTGCAACCCTGGCATCTACACGGAGTTCTCTTATAAAGAGCTCAGTAAATTAAAGGAATTGGCATTCAGCTGCCAGATACTATCAGGATTATTCATTTACCATTTGTTTTCCAAACAACCAGGATTCCTAAACGATGCACCAGAGACTTGGAAATCCTATTTGTAGAGTCCCTTGGCAGAGGAAGTGCAAGAAAACAGATGTGTTGGATACTCAATATTTAAATAGACAAGAATATCTCCCTAATGAGATCTATCCTGTTGTAACTATATATAACATTAGCATTCCAGCCCATCTGCAGCAGATAAATCTTGATGTGCACTTTGTAATTCAATCTTTATAACGTCAAAAAAATTCTGCTGCTTAGAGCACTGCCCCAAGAAGATAAGAAATTTGCAGCTATCAGAGACAAAATCCTGATTTGTGAAAACAGATATTAGAGCCCTGCCTTTCCTGAGGCTAGAATTAGGAAAAATTTTCTCCCTACTCTGGATGCTGGATGTTTTAGCTTAGGTCTC
>WEIU01019290.1:1177724-1287041 GCA_013389925.1 Aegithalos caudatus
ATAACTATAAAGTATAACTATAAAGTATAAGAATAATAATTTATAACAATAATAAATTATAATAATAAATTATAATAAATTATAGCAATAAATTATGATAATAATAAATTATGATGAAATAATAAAGATTATTATATAACAAATTATTATAATATAATAAATTTATTATTATGCTAAATTATAATAATAATAAATTATAATAATAATGGAATAAACCCAAGTCCAACAACTCCACACACTTCCCACTCACCTCCTCTCTGATTTTTCTCTCCGCCTCCTCCTGCTTCTTCTTCTGCTCCTCTTCCTCCAGGATTTTCCGGCGCTCCTCCCTCCTTTTCTTCAGCTCGTCCAGCTCTGCCGCCGCCTCCTGCTGCTTCTCCTTCAGCTTCTCCAGCTCCTCGCTCTCGTTCTCGCCCCGGCGGCGCCGCTGATCCTCCAACCTCCTCAGGGCCTCCACCCCCGGCTTCGCCTCCTCCGCGCTCGGCCCTTTCAAGCTGGAGCGGCTGGGAAGGCAGCAGAAGGAAAAATGGTGCCGTGGGGGTTTTATTTTTCCTTGGATTAAGGCACCTGCTGCCTCGTGTCCTGTAGGAGCAGCAGAGCCGGGCACACCAAGGGGCTGGCTGGGGGAATTGGGAGGTCCTAAAAGGGAGCTGGGAGAAATCCTGAGTGTGAAAAGCTTTGGGAATCCCCATGGTGGGGAGAGTTGTCTCATGGGAAGTTGATATGTAAATTGGTTTGTTCATGTGTTCTAGAGTGTTCCCTGGCTTCTGTCCTCTGATTGGTTTAATTTTGCCGTGTTAATTTGCATATTCCTTATCCCTGTTTCTTATTGGCTCCTTCCCCATAAACTCCGCCCCCACGTACCTTACACGTGGAACTGCATCCCCCTGGCCCTTCCTGGTGAGCCCTGCTCTGGGATCAGTTTGATGTTTGTTATTTTCACAGAACCACCAGGATGGAAGAGACCTTCAGCATCATCGAGTCCAACCCAGCCCTAACACCTCAACTAAACCCTGGCACCCAGTGGTATCCAGGCTTTTTTGGAACACAGCCAGGGATGGTGACTCCACCACATCCCCAGGCAGGCCATTCCAGTACTTTATCACTCTTTCCATGAAAAACTTTTTCCTAATATCCAACATGTATTTCCCTTGATGCAGCTTGAGCCTGTGCCCTCTCCTCCTGTCAGTTGGACCAAGAGACCAACCCTCACCTGACTACAAGAACCATTTTGCCCTTTATCAAAGTTCTTTCTTTTTTGAGTCACTGAATTTTATCTCTCATTTATTTCACCGCCAAAGGGACTTTCACCCCCAAAATCGTGTGATGTCACCCCAGTCTTCCTATGCAGGCCATCCCTATTATTTTATGTTCTGTGTCATAAAGGATGCTCTAATCCTTTGCTTTCAAAGGCAAATATTTTTTATAAACCCTCTAGAAAAAGACAAGCATCTCTGGGGACAGAACAATTTACTTGGCTTGGAAAAAACAGGAGGAAATAAGAGAGGGAAGGAAGTCTTCCAGTTTCAACAGTATTTTTAAAAAAATTAAAAACCTAAAAGGATTCCTATCTCAGCTGTAACACCCATCACTAATTCCACCACCATGTATGAACAGAAAGATCCATCAGGACTTTTGCTTACATTTTGTAAGGAAAATATTACTTTTTTTAGTAAGGAACTGGAAATTATTAATGCTAACTTTCCACAGGAGAAAAACAGGAGTTTTCCAAGCAGCTGTAATACATAAGACAGAAAGAAAGAGAGCCAAAAAAAAAAACCCCAACCCTAAAGAATTTGCATAGGTGAAGTACATGCTTCCAACAGAGTCAGATAGCATCACCTTGTTAAATAATTACATCAGTGTTTAGACAAATGTCTGCTCCTTAAGTGTGTTTAATGTTACTGCTGACAAGGAGATAGGTACCTAAGATTTCTAAGTGTGCTATTGACAACAAGACAGATTCATATATTTATGGAATTATTAAAAAATTTCCTGTATTGTTGGCATCTAAAAAAACATAGATATAAACTAATCCATTAATGCAACCAGAGTGTTGCAGAGTATAATACCACAAGGCAGTGTAAATCAAAGGTTCCAGCAGTAACTGGTAGAGGTGACAATATAAAAACTGATTCCATATAAATTTGCAATCCAGTCACACCCAATCCTGCCAAGATCCTCTTCATTCAGACAGATGCCCATGCAGATGGAGTCAGCCATATAAAAGAGGCTGTAGGACCAGAGCTAAATTATTTGTAGTTTTAAAATCATAATAAAATATGCTAACACTACTCTGCCCCCACATGATCTTACCAATGGTTCTAGCACAGCATGCATGATTTAGGAATTGTATCACTAAAAAAAACACGACAAGTTAATTTAAGTGGCCACAAATAAGGGCTTGCATCAGGTAGTGATACCAGATTACAGAAAGGAACTCCTGCTCTTTTAAATGAAAAATACATATACAATTGACAAAGTATTGTGAGAATACACTGAAAATTTAGTTTGAAGTTCCATTTAGCCCTTTCAAAAACAAAGTGAAGAGCAATACCTGAGGTGTGATTTTGAGTGGGTGTCTAGCCTGGAACACCTCTGGTTCAGTCTGCAGAAGTACTGAGAACCCAAAATATTCTACAATCTCTGCAGGGCTCTATGTAATTTCCAAACATCCAATGCACCTAGTGCTGCACAGGACAAAAGAAATCCCTGGCTATCTTAAGGCTTTCCTGTTTCCTGTTGCAAAGTTTTATCCCCTCCAGCAAACAAACCCAGCAACCTCAATATCTTTTTTTCCTTTGCCTCTTGCTCTGTTTTTCCAACTCACCAAGACCTGCAAGCTTTGGGCCCCAAAAAGATGGAAGAGGTCACTTCAGACAGACAAAACGATCCCCCTGGCAAGGTTTGGCCTCCAGAATTAAGAGAATGAAGAATGTTTGCCAGGATTTTCCTAAGAAAGAACCACTCTGTTTCTCTATCAGCACAGAAGGAAGGTTAGCCCTCAGTACCCTCACTGAAATTAGCAGCTGCTCAGCTTTCAGCTGATTAAGCCCCTGGCAGAATTTAGTCTGAACATTCTTGTTTGCACACCTCAGGTGATTGTTTTGGCCTCCTTACAAAGAAGGATATTTAAAGTTTTGAACTTACTCTATTCTCATGCTGCTCACAGGTCTTCCCTGACTGGTCCTGCATAATCCAAAATAGCAAACAATACACTGGCAGTAATTATCCTTATTTTCCTCCACATCCAACTCCTCTGTTTTCAACAGATTCTGGGAAATCTCTGTTCTCTGCTGTCGACATTGGGAAATTAGTATTGAGGTGCTGGGTGGAGGAAGAGTTTTGTAAGCACCTCGTTGGTATTAAGAAATGAAGTTTGCTGCCAGCTTTCAGACAAGGAGGAAAGGGAAAGAAGTGGCTTGTGGGAGCCAAAAATGTCAGAACAATGTGGAAAAAACACATTACGTCATATTTAAGACTTTTGCAGTCCTGTATGAGAATAGGGAGGAAGGCAGGTGGGAGGGGAGATGGGAAGGGGAAGTCATAAAATGGGATTTTGGTCTGTATTTCTCTTACTGACTGATGTAGACAAAAAGAGAGATAACATTTTTCTTTAGTC
Source organism: Aegithalos caudatus (assembly GCA_013389925.1). Lineage (NCBI taxonomy): Eukaryota > Metazoa > Chordata > Aves > Passeriformes > Aegithalidae > Aegithalos > Aegithalos caudatus. Next base: position 1,181,347 of record WEIU01019290.1, read on the forward strand.
TCCACTGCCCTATTTTGTTCTCAGTTCTCACCACTGAAAGTTAGCCAAGTTATATTCTTTCTAAATAGTATCTAAAGTGTGCACTAATTTTTTTTTTAATTTTTTTTTTAAGGGAACAAAGAACAGTTCCAGACAAAGCCCAACTATGTGGGGAAAGTTCATTAAAAAATAAGCCAAGAGCCCTAATTCATACCTAACAACCCAAACTCTGGCACCTCTGTTGATGTTGCCAACCCAATTCTTCTACTCAGCTGGTTGTTGAACAGGCTTCTTCACACTTTCATGAAACAGTAGAAGAAAAACAGGAATAGAAAAAAAAAAGAGGAGTGGAAACTCAAATCTACATTTTGTCACTAATGCCTGTCTCCCACAGGAAGTAAAGCAAACGAAAACACAACAAAAATATTTTTAGAAAACCATTCTCATGTTATTGATGATGTGACCCAAGTTTTGAGCAAGGCCAATTTCCTGCTGTTCCATCTCCACTGCTGTCTGTCTTTTGGCCTTAGGTCAGGGTGTCCCCAGGGTCTTTTGAACTGCATTTTATTTTGAGAAAGTTTGTTTTTCCCGGAAGGATCATGAGGGGAATGCTGAGATACAATAGCAAATCCCATCTGCCATGCTCAGATTTCTCAAAGTGCCTGCAGAGCTTAACCTTTCCTTTGCCTGTGTCAATGTAAAAGAGGAACAGAGGCGCAGAAGGAGAAAAATTTACATTTCTCACCTACTCATTCCTAGTTTTCTGCTAAAGGAAAAACTGAATTTCTATTTTATGTACCCCATGCTTTTAGCAGGCAGGATCTTTTCAAATAAAATTTTCACTAGAAAATTGTTACTGTCTTTGAATTTCCCAATATAACCACAAGCCAAATATTTCCTTAAAAAGAAAAATAAAAATCAAGCTGTGACACAGCTTATAAAAAGGAAGAGGGGAAGAAAGAAAGAAAAAAAAATAGAAGATTATTTTGGCTAGGAGAAGTTTTTAACTAACTGGAAAAACACTTTTCTATAGAATTTACATTAATTTTAATGTTTGCCTTGAAATCAAGAGAGAAGCTCTTTCTAGAGTTACCAGCTGCATTGTGCTTTGTTCTGCTAATTAAAGATAGGTGGGTAATTGGAAATACATTACTACAACAAAAGGTGAGATCTGACTAAAATAAAAACAGAGAACACAAAATCTAGGGTTTTGTCATTATTGGCCTCTGTGTAGAAATCTTACCCAAAAGCATTCTCAGTGGGTTTCAGTTTGGAGGCAGGGGGTTCACGTTCTCCATTCTGTGCCTTTTGTTCAGGAACGCCTTTCTTACGGTCCCACACGCTCCTCATTTCATCCTTGGGTGTTTTGCCTTTGTCATCTTTTACCTGGTCAGAAGACAGCACAAATCACAGGACAAAACACAAGACGTACACACACAAAAAAAAAAAAAACAAACCAAAAAAGTCAGAGTGAGGCATTCTAAATAAACAGGTAACACAGATTTCTTGGCGAGATTGGCAACTGTCTTCAAACTTTTTATGTTCTATAGTGCAGAAGTGGTCTGCAAAGCTCTAAACTGTGATTAAGTACCACTTTGCTGTCCTGGCCTGGATTCCAGGTTAAAGTATCTTGAAAATAACGTTATCAGTCTTCTGTTAAAGTTTCCTGTGGCCCTGGGGCTTTGCCACTACACTGCTTCAATTCTCTCTCTCTTCCCTCCCATTGCAGCATCATTCACCTGTTGCTTCTTCAGATTGCAGGATGCAACCTCTCTGGGATTTTCCAATATATTTTTAGTATCAGGTTTAGGGCATTGATTCAATAAAAATCACACATTTACTCCAACAAATGTCAAGCTTGTTTGACAAAGTTCACCCTCTTTTCAGTGTCATAGCAGAGGGATGCTTCATTATTGCAAGAATAATGGCCAAAACACAAAGTCATCTTTATATCAGAGCAAAACTTACTCTGACAAAAAGCACAGTCCTGCCTGGCGCTGGTCATGGGTAGCATTATCAGACATGAATACTTAAACCCATGAAGAAGGAAATGCTCTAGACAACATGAGTAAAAATTCCCTTTATCCTTAAAAAGTTTTGTCTTATGATTCCTAATAGTAATCAAGAATATTCTGTGCATAGATTTCATTCTCCACTATTTCTTCAAAGTTATGAGCTTGAAGTATTTATCAAGACCACAGGTGGCCTGACCCCAGCATGCTGAGCCATGGCTGGATGCTGGTAAAAGGAGAAAATGAACTGATTTAAGCTGTGTATCCTCAGGTAGAAATATTCTTCTCTGGTAGTTAATACCACCAGCCAAAACAAACTTCCAACAGAAAGTTTCTGTTTGAAAGTTTTCAAACACAATTCAAATGGAGACCTTTAGAAAATAAATACTTTGGAAGCCTGTTGCAGTCCCATTGGCTAACTAGAAAGATAAAGAACTTCTGTAACAAGTACTGTGTTGGAAACACAGCTGCTCTTAAGGGTGCTTTAAGATGCACCTTGAAATAAAAAAAAGTATACACAGCTTCCTACTCCAAATCAAAAAATAGCTCCTGGAGAAGATAAACTTTACCTAAGGATGAGTTCAGAGTCTTCACAACCAAGATCCTCCTAAAGAACTGAGTGAGGCTGGTGCAGAGTGAAGCCTGAGGTCAGTGCCTGGCTTTACCTGAGGCCACCTTGGTGCCCAGAGAAGCCAGAGGCCATGGACACCAGCACAGGTTAGAGGTGACTGCAGGATGCTGAAACCCTTTGAGCAAATCTGCTGTTGGTGGGGGCTGTGGGACACAACCAAGGGACACATCTGCTCTGCCCTGAGAGCAGGCAGCAGCTTTTCCCACCCTCTCCTGCTAACAAGAGCTGGCAGCAGCCCTCAGAGGGACAAGAGAGGAGTTTTCAGCATCCTTTGGTCGTGATGCTGCAGCTTTGACAGGCCAGGCCATTATTGCCAGCAGCCTCAAGGAAGGGTTTGCTGTTCTCTAGGAGCTGGGCTGAGACAAGCAGGGCCATCTTTTTTTTTTTATGGATGCCATCAGTCAGCATTCATCTGGCTGAGCTATGGATCGTGTTCCCTGCTGTCTCTCAGCCATCTCCCCATCTCCCAGCCCTTCAGCCCCAGCTCAGGGTGATGCTGAAACCAGCTGGGCTGCTTGGTGCAAGGTTTCTCGTGCCAGGATGTCTTTCCCGGGATTTTCAGAGCATGAGATTTCCTTTGCTGAGATTTTCATCAAGACCTGCCCAAGTTTTATTTGAAAAGCCAATGCTTCCAGCTGCCTTATGTATTGAGGTCCACTGGGGAGGGTTGTATCTCTTACATCTTAATTGAAATCACTGAGAAAACTAATATTAAAACAATATAGTTTAAAAATTAATAGGTTAGGAAATAGCATTTCACAAGGCTGTATGATTTATGATAATGTGTCTGCATTTGAGAAAACCATTAACACAGCTTGGCTTCTTCATTCAAAAAGATGGCAAAACAAGATATTACAGAAACATTTCACATCTTTTGGGCTCAATCCTTCTCCTACTAATTTTAATACCAAAGCAGAGATTGATTAGCAGAGAAGCAGAAATCTTTGTATCTCATTCCAAAGGCAGGCAACAGAGTAAGTTCTTTCCCCTCTCTCATTGTTTCCCTAAATTACAGACTAAATCAGCTTCTGCTGAATTCAGTATGGACCAGACAGGTGATATTACCTGAACTGCAATAGTTCACATGTTCTCACAAATCCTGAACATGACCAGAGGCATGGTTCACAAATTTCCAGCTTTATGTAGTTGTATTTTTATCTCTTTCTAAACTGCCTCTTTGCTGTTAGATTTTTATGCTATTATTTGAGAGCTGAGATTTCTAAACCCTGAGTTTGAACACCTTCAGACTGAAGTAAATCAGCTGCTGAGGCAGATTTGGTTCCTTACTTGGGCTCAGTTATTTGGTGAGTTAAAATCTGTGGGCATCTGGGTCTAGGGCTTCCCTGCAGAGTCAAATGCCATCCCCAAATACCATGAGAAAAGCAACTGCTGCAGCATGTCTAGCCAAACTGGAAGCAGGAAATACCAGCAGTCTCACATCATGAGAAAGCTTGTTCTTATGAACTTCTCAGGTCACTTTTAAGAACCAAAAACTGTGCAGAAGTTCAGAAAAAGAGACAATTTTTTTTTTTTTTTCTTATCAAATTAATCAAACCTGAGCTTTGAGATCCAAAGCAAAAGCAAAACCTGATTATGTAGATACACTCCATTCCCTCAGGGTCTTGTTCATAAAACACTGGCATCCTCTTAGCTGCATGCACATTCAGAAAGAGACCTCATTGAATTTGTGTGTCCTGGAAAGGGGCAGGGGGAGAAGTGCAGATGGGATCATCATTTTTTTCTTTTATAAGTAAAGCAGCAACAACTGAGATTTTCAAGACATTTTGAAAGCTCAGGATGGGTATTCAGCATTGCACTGGAAGTGGGATTCTATTAAGTTGTCTCAGCTTCAGCATCCAAAGATGGAAACACTAAAATCACGAGTAACTTTTATAAGTCTTGCCAATTTCCTGGAATAATCCAGCCCAGTGGGTAGGTTTTAAAAGCATGATGAGAGCTCCAGGGAGAGTTGGCTGAGCTCTACATAAGAACAAGCAGGACAACTGTGTCTCAAGTTCCCCACAAATCAAAGTTTGTGGTCAGTCACAGACTCCTCTTTACATTTACTTGTAATATTCAAAGATTGCATGCAAAAGTGAATAGTGGAAACTGGTTCTGTCTTCTTAATATAATCCATCCCTTATTTTTCTTTTTTGTGCAGCTATTTCCTCACCACTCCCTGAGGGTGAGCTAAGCATCTACAGCATGTTCCAAACTCATCTGCCAACCAAGGACCCTGCAGTGGACTCTCTACAGCCCTCAATGGTCCCAGTGTACCAAAGAGGCAGAAATCTGTGCCGTGGCTCTCTTTAAGCCACACAGACCTGGCTGAACCCAAAAGGGTCCAAACTTCCAAGGCTCTGAGCAGTCTCCCCTTATCAGAATCTGCTGATCAGATGCTGATTTTGAGAGCTGCTGCACTGAACCAAAACCACTGCACAGCACTGAGCGTGGCTCCCTGTGTCCAGCTGTCCCCTGAAGAGTGAAAGGTCCCCAAATCTTATTTACTTACCATACAGTAAAACACCATGGCACCAGCTCCTGTGCTTACAGTGGAAATGCAATGCAGTAAATTTGGTGGACTTTCTCTTTAAAACAAAAGAAGAATCTTGGGTATGCACAGTTTATATCATGGGGTATTGCAGCTTGCAGGGGAGTTATTAGTTAAGGCAGTCAGGTGGCCAAGGGGCCTAGATAATTATTATCATTATGATGGTTATTATTAATGATCATTATGATGATGATGGTTATTATTAGAGTAGGTTTTGTTCATAGGGAAAAAGTTTACAGTAAAGTGAAAGGAAACGAGGGAAAGATGATTAGTTGATACTGTTCTGAAAAAACCATCCCTAGAGGGAAAAGCCATACTTGTGTTGTTGACTGAACTGAGTTTCCTGAAACATTTGTTTTAAGACAAACAGGAATTGGTCCTAAAGCCCCAGAAGAACAAACTACTTAAGAATTTACTTAATTTTAAGCACTTAAGGAGCTTCATCCCTATTTATTTCTGCAGGATTACCCATGCTCTTGATGCAGAGCACAAGCTTAAGTACTTTGCTGAAGAAGCAACTTTTTCTTACAGGTGCCTTATTTGTTTCCATATCTCAAGTTTCCCTATCACATCTAAATCAATGGTTTTTTGAGTTACCTGATCTTTTATGGAGGTAGCTTGGAGCTTCTCTTCTGGCAGCTTTTCCTTTTTAGCTTCCACTTTTTCTTCCTCCTTTGTTTTTGGGTTTTCAACAATTCATTTATTTTTTAACACAAAAAAAAAAACAACCAAAAACCCCCACATGGTGCCTGTTGGCACTTTTCATTTCTCCACGCTGTGTTCAGGTACCAATCCAGTGTGCAGCCACAACTCCATCCTGTGCTGCTGTGCCCACTCTCCACCCTCTCCAAATCCTCAAATTCCCTCCCATCTGAGCCTTTCTCCATGGCATGGGCACCATGCTCAGCACAGAGCCCCTTTCTTGTGATTGCATCCAGCACACAGCATTCCTCACACAGCTTAACACAGGTGCCCACAATGTTTTCTGCCAGGATGTGTCTGCCTCCACCTCGTGTGTTACTGCATTAGGCCAGTTTACACCAGCTGAGGGGAAAAAAAAAGGCAGCAAAACAGCAAAAGCACATGCAGAGGGGTCTGAACATGCAAAGTTTTCTTTGAATGATGGAGTGAGGTCAGGCTTGATGTGCACTGAATTATTGATAAGCAGGAGGGGATTTATTTTTAAAAAGAGAGAGTGACAGCACAAGTGTTAGTAACTTCAGTACAAGGCTAGATCTGTGAGGAAATTCCAATTCAATCTTTTCTTGCATTACATTTCACACAAACCACAGGTGTCTTATTTTGGTGCAAAATGTTTACTGTACCTGTTTTTTTAAGAAAGCTGCTTGAGGTTTTTCATCTTCTACTTTCTTCTCTTTTACCTGTTTATCTTCCATTTTCTGTTCTTCCATCTTTTGTTTTTCCTTTAATTTTTCTGCTTCTAATTTAGCCTTTTCCTCAGCTGCCCTCTTTTCCTCTTCTGCCTTTGCCCTCTCCTCAGCTGCCCTCTTTTCCTCCTCTGCTTTCTGTTTTTCTTCAGCTGCCCTCCTCTCCTCTTCTGCTTTAGCCCTCTCTCGTTCCTCAGCTGCCCTTTTCTCCTCTTCTGCCTTTGCCCTCTCCTCAGCTGCCCTCTTTTCTTCCTCTGCTTTCTGTCTTTCCTCAGCTGCCCTCTTTTCTTCCTCTGCTTTCTGTCTCTCCTCAGCTGCTCTCTTTTCTTCCTCTGCTTTTAACCTCTCCCTTTCTTCTGCTTCCTTCCTTTCTGCCTCAGCCTTTTCCTCATCCCTAAGCTTCTCTTCATCTACAGCATCAGTCACACTTTGTGTCCCTTCTGGCACAGCATTTGCATCATTCTCTGCTTTGTGCTCCTCTGCATTTACAGTTACCGCCTCTTCCTTATCTGTGGACTTTTCTGCTGTCACATCTACCTGATTTTCCTCCATGGGGAGCTCCTTTGGTTTCTCCTCCTGCACCTCCTCCTTGTCTTTTTCTTTTTTTTCCTCTCCTTCCCCATCTTGCCTCCAGCTGTTCCTTTGGTACGATTTGGTGACCGTTTCCGTCTCCTCAACCTCGTGGCGCCCTCGGCGCGTTTCAGCCTTCTCCTCTTTCCCCGTGGTCTCGTTTTCTCCCACGTTGTTGACTTCTCTCCTGCTGGGCACTGACAAGCTCCCATCTGTGATCGTGGGGTCGAGTTCCTTTTGACGTTCCAGGGCTTCCTGCAGGCGTTTCTGGCGCCTCTCCTCCCGCCTTGCCAGCCTCTCCAACAAGGCGGCTTCGTCGTCTGTGGAACGCTTGCTTTCCTCTCCTGCCACACTATGAAAAAGGGACAGGTTTGCATTAAAAAATAAATAAAAATAAAAATTCTTTCTAACAATATATGCACTTGACTGTTTTAGGAACAAAAAGTTTGTTGTGACATCATGCTGCAGTTGGAAAACACAACAGATTAAACACTTCAAAGTTTAGCTGCTGCTTTGCTACCTGTGTCCATTCTTTAGATCTATGTCCATTCCCCTTGAGACAGATCTATGTCCATTCCCCTTGAGACAGATCTATGTCCATTCTCCTTGTGAGATCTATGTCCATTCTCCTTGAGACAGATCTATGTCCATTCTCCTAGAGACAGATCTATGTCCATTCTCCTAGAGACAGATCTATGTCCATTCCCCTTGAGACAGATCTATGTCCATTCTCCTAGAGACAGATCTATGTCCATTCTCCTTGCCTTCAATAAATTTCTTCTTGTGCTCAGTATCTATTAGCACTTGCCATCACAATTCTGGTTTCTCCTATCAGTTGTGTTATGGCCACTGGAAATCTGGGTGTAATATTATTTCCTGTGACTGTTTCCAGATTACTGGGCAGGTTGCATGAGTGCTGGTGAACAGAAATTAATACTTCAGGTAGTTCTCATGGATGGAGCCCATACCTGGTGTATCTGCTCACTGTAGGGAGCTGTTGTGATATGTAGTAAGGCAATGGATGTTTAGAATCATATTAAGAGACATTTTCAGCTTTCTTAACAGGAGAAAATGTTAAGAAACTAAACAAATGATGGACTGACAGGAAGGCCACTCAGCTTGTGACAAGTGGGTGGTGATAAGAGTGACATGGTACAATGGTTTAGAGGCTACAGGGGCACTGCTGTGTTGATAATTGGACTTGATGACCTTAAAGGTCTCTTCCAGCTTTGGTAATTCTATGGTTTCAAGTGTCACCTCCTTCCATGAGCTTTTCTGCTCTTTATACCTGTCTGGCACTGACAATGCCAGGTGAGTGCTGTGCTCTAGAGCTCACACCCAGCACCTTGCAGATGTGTTGCAGCCACAGGTTGAAGACTGGGTGCCAGTCAATTCTTTGGCCCCAGGATGCTGTGACCCCTGTGAGCAGAATAAAAAATGTGGTGTTTTGTGAGGCCAGATCCTCTTATGCCTGGGAGAATCTGAGATCCCCCACGAGCCCCAGCTGAATCACCCCATAGAGAGCCTTGAGGACACCTGGATACATGCCATGAGCATGGCCTCAGGCCCAGAATCAGTGATTCTCCCACCCTACCATGCAGACACATCCAGGGTGACCCTCACAGAGCGAGGCCCCTCTTCAGTTTAAGGATGGCCAAACCCAGTACCTCAAACTCAAGCACCAGAGCAAACCTCTTCCAGATACTCAGAACAAAAATTACCACTGGCTTTTCATTGAAGAACACCAGGCATTTACCTGTTTTGGGCATTAACCTCAGATTTCTCTGTTACTTCTCCTGAGAGATCTCCTTCTTCCTTCTGCCGCAGCCTCTCCTGCCGAGCCCGCCGGCGACGCTCTCGGGCGGCTTCCTCATCATCATCATCGTTCCTCTGGTAGGACAGCCTGCAGCAGGGAGACAAAGGTGCTGTGGCATGAAGAAAAATCACAAAAAGCAGTTTTCTAGAGCACAGCAAGCACGGCTGCAGTGGCTGCTCCACGTGTTGTTGTGAAAATATGCTGTGAAATTGAGATGAGCGATTTTGAACCCTGGTTTTCTTTTGTTTCTCAGGAGTGGACTTAGGAAAACAGTCCCTGTGAAGGCAGCAGCCACACCACAGGGTCAGCTGGCTCCTACAAAACACCAAATGCATAAAAGGCCAGCTCTGTAGCTGAGCAAACATCCTCCTAGCCTGCACCATGATCCTGTCAGAGCACTCACAGCAGAATTGGAGCAGACTGTTTCAGTTCTGTTTCACAGAGCTTAAATTGGACTCAGCAAAGCAGCTTCTCATTAGTCTCCTCTCAATATCCCACACTGAAAATGGTGACAGCATTGTACATTTTAAAGGCTAGAGAGCAGGGAGACACAAGTATGACAACAGCTCTCAGTGGTCGGTTCTGAGTGCCAAATGTTTGACACCCACAGAATTTTTGTGAGCCCGGAGCCCTGCCAGGCCAAATCACACAAGATCACTGCTGTGATGAAAGCCTACAGCTGAGAACCCATTGTATTCTTCTAACCCAACAGATGATTACATTTAGTTTCATCCTACTTGAAAAGGAAAGCAAGGCCTTAAAACCCTAATAATCCTGTGTCCCATTCAAATCCTTGCTGAGGTTATTACTGTGTGAGATAAAGGGACAGCCCTGCATTCCTCTTATCTTTTTGAGCAGGGAAAGTGAATTAGGCAGCTGACATGTGCCAGACCCAGTCAGGACATTCATTTTCTTTGTTCCTGGCAGTGGTCTGATACATCATGGTTAAGAAGTTTCCCTTCTTTACAGAGTCACACATTTAAGTTAGAAGTGCAGCCATGAACACTGAGAAAAGGCTTCTGCAGCAACTAAAACCAAGTACAAATAATGTTTGTATTGCAAATATCTTAACATTGAAAGCAACTAAACTATTTTGATTTAGCCATCAACCAGATTCTTTGGGGCCAAACCTCTCCCATCACTGTGTTCTGATTCTACTTTTCTCCTTTGCTGAAAGAAGGATGAAAGTATAGGTCCAGCAGGAATTCAGTTACCTCAATTTTGCTTTAAGAATTTAGAGTGTAAAACATGGCTGAGCCACATGCCAGACCTAGAACAGCATTTTCATCCTCAGTGCATCAAAAAATTTAATTTGCTACTTTCATGCTCTGCTTCAAGAGCTTGCAACCTTTTTCTTTGTAGAAACAACTCTTCTCAAAGAGAGTGCAAATCATCAGCAGCATGGCCATGAGGGATCACAGAGGGGGATGAGGAAGAAAGGAAGGAGCTGAATTAAAAGCACTAAAGGTGATGCAGGGAAGGTAAGGAAAAACATTTCCTGCCATTTGCCAGCAACTTCAAGGGGTATCAATCTTTCATTCATGTCTAGAACAGAAAGGATATGAATAAAAATACTATGTACAATAATAAACCAATAGGGTCTTTAATTTCCACAAGAAAGAGACTCTGGAATAAAACTGCATTAGCAGACTGACCACACACACCCCCTCATTAGTAAGGTGTTCTGGCTGCAAGAAGCCTATGATCTTTTCAACCCTGAAGTGCAGCTGTAAGGGCACAGGGGAGGACACACTGCCCCTGGCCTGTGGCAGCTGGATAATGGCACAGCTGAGGCAATGCCCAGTGTCTAATCCTGAGGGATTTGTCTTTGCAGTGAGACCACACAAAGGTGAAGAGGTTTATTCCACTCCCTGTATCTACAAAGAACATCCCTGCACAGCAAGGAGAACAACTTTTAAAACCCTCTTTAAAATGCCTTTTTTAAACCATCAGCTGCTCAGCAAACTAAAAAAGGAAATAAAAAGAATACCTTAAGTAAAAAATTCCCACAAAATCTTATCCATTAAACAGATATGTACTTCCTGTCCTTGGACACTAATCACATAGATCATCTGTTAAGAAAGCTAAAAATGCCTCTCAATATGATTCTAAACACATCCATTATGTTACTACATATCACAGCAGCTCCCTACAGTGAGCAGATACACCAGGTATGGGCTCCATCCATGAGAATCACCTGGAATATTAATTTCTGTTCACCAGCACTCATGCAACCTGCCCAGTAACCTGGAAACAGTCACAGGAACAACCAGTTGCAGTCTTTTTAAGGGATGTGTTCCTTCTTTTCCTTACAATTACCTTAACACTGCTTTCAGTGTAAAAGAGTGACCCTCCTTCTCCCACTGTTACAGATCTCTGTAGCAACCCATCACAAGCAAAATCAATTTGGGAGCTCCTCAGAGCTTATCTTCCAATTGCCTACATCCTTTGACATTCTTCAGACTTAAGAGTAAATAAATAACAAAAAGCATGTCTCCAAGATTTCAGCTCTGTTTATCAGACAGATGGAAATCTGATGATCCACGCTGGCCTGTGTTGTTTCTCCACCCTTGGAGAGCAGCCTTGTAAATTAAACTAAACTTATATTTATCTGTCACCTTCCACATGGCTTTGCAGGCAGGAATCTCTCTACAATCAGCTGTTCCAGCTGTCTCAGGCAATGAGAGCACAGCACAATCTCAAAGAGGCATGCCAAACCTGCTGATACAACTCTCTTGTGGGATATTCAGATCACAGAATATTCTGAGTTGGATCATCAAGTGCAGCTCTCAAGGGTTGAAATCCCAGACCTGAAGAACTCAACAACAAACCTCATTAGCATCTGAGTAAGTCTAAAAATGTTGCCCTCAGATTGAAGGAAGGGGGGCTTTGAGTGAAAAATAAATCTGCTGGTTTGGGAATCCAGGAGATGTGGCCATCTGCTTCAGACCTTTTTCAGAGAATTCAGCACTCTGTATTTTACACCAAGCACTGAATTTATGTAATGTAATAACCCAGCAAGAAACTTGGTAATAGCTGGGATGATTATGGGGCTGGAACCATTTCATACAATCCAGACTTAACTGGTTTCCACTTGAAACTGCAAATCAGCCCAAGCATTATCTCAGGCACTTTGGGTTTGGAGTTCCTTACCCAGTACTACAACATTATTATTATTGTCTGAATTATGAGAGCACTGAAATTTCCTGATCAAGCTCATGGGCTTGCTACAGTAGGCAATTTATGAAGACAGGGCAAGATCTGGTCCCCATTCTAAAGAGTGCATATTCTGATTAAAGAGAAACTTTATAAATTGTAGCACAATCTGCCCTCAGTTGAGTCATAAGTAAACCTGATGAATCTAAATTCTATTTTCCATTTTTCACAGGAGTAGAAAAAACCTGCCTAATTTGAGCTGGATCACACTACTCCAATCTTCAGGAGGCAGGGAAGAAAGAATTGCTGTGGATCTTAACTCATTTCAAGACTGTCAGAAATACATGAAAAAATTCCAAACAGTACAAAAACCTTTAAGATTTTTAAGCAGGCAGCTCATACCTGCCTCTTCTTTCCTCCATGGTTCACTCAAAAGTCAGCCTGGTTTTTATGCCTGCAGAAACATCTTGTATCCTGAGCAGTGCTCTCACAACATGGACTCAAGTAGACACAATTGCACCTATTCAGCAAGCTCTTTCCCACACTATTTTGTTATCCTGGAGTTTTTACATGTATTTCAGATTGATTTGGTCTGTGGTCCACCCCAAGAAATGAGATCATTCATCCTGTACAAACTGCTGCACCTCCAATTTGCAACCTAACCTACTTCCAAGACCTCTGTCCTTTATTACATAAAGGCCACAGCAGCTGAAGGGATATCTGCTGATTTGTGCCTCCAAATTTACATCAGATGGAGGATGTCAGTAAAATGTCCTCAATGACAGATTTCACTGCCAGCCTCAGTCTATAAAAGTTGAATTTGTTGGCCTTCTGTGCTCTTAGAAAGCCTTTCTATTTACCCAGGCTCTTCCTGAAAGGATGGGTGGGGTGAGGATGGGCTTTGTTGAAATACCCAGTGGGGAGTGCTCTTTGTGTTGCTGTTGATATTCAGTCCCACTTTATTTATTATTACATATGGTTTTTATCTTTTTATTGTTCACTTAATTTGTGTTATGATAGGCACACTTCAAAACCTGAATATAAACAACTGATCAATCTTCACCTCAAAAAAAAAATAACCCCACATAACAAGTGCACAAGCTTCCACAGAGGGCTGTGCCTCCTCCAATCTTTGTGTGTCAATCTCAGTTGTATTTAATTTCATTCAAGTCATATCTAAAAATGTGCTGAATGGTGGGGGGCAGTTGTGGGGAAAACTATTTTATTTTCATAATCATTCCTCCATCACTCAGTGAGAGCTGCCAGCATTCTGCTCAGACCTGGCTCAAGAAGATTCATTTTTATGAGGGAATGAGCAGAACTTCAGTCCAAAATGCTCACGCTTCAAAAGGATGTAGTGAGTGAAAACAGGGGATTATGCTGGAGACATGCAGACATGCCACCACAGTTCTCAGCCCAATGTTGTGCATGAATGCTGTTGTTAACACACATATTTTTCACATATTTCTCAATTTGACATGCACCATTTTCTTTTCACATTGAATGTAGGAGAGACAAGTGGATAAAAATAACCAATGGCTGGAAATGAAACCCAGACAAATTAAAACTGGAAATCAGGCACATGTTTTGAACAGTGAGGATAGTTCCATACACAGGAAGTGATGGAACATCCATCTCTTGCACCTCCACATTAAGATGGATACCTTTTTGGAAGTTATACTACAAAATAATTCTGATTATGGGGTTCATTGTAGACAGTTTGGTGAAATTCCACTAACACTTATGTATGGGAAGTTAGACTAGATTACATGGTGGCATCTGCTGGACTTAAACACTTCAGCCTTCCATTTGCAAACAGTACATTTTTCCCATTTTGCTCACAATCTATCTCTGTCTCACAATTATTTTTACTCAGTTTATCCATCCATTCTCCACAGGTACACAGCCTGTGCTCCAGAGCAGGCAAATCACCCAGATATGAACACAGTTCTCAGGCCAAAACATAGACTGATGCACCTGTTAGTGTGTTATGTTCTCATTCACTTCATTTTCATACTGTGTTTCTAATACACTCTCTTCTTTTTCATACCTCCAAAGATTTCAAGGATTTTTTTATTTTTTTTCCCCTGAAGGGCTTACACTTTCCAGCTACATTTGCAGAAGAAAATTCTTTCTGACAGACCTGGCATCCTTAATTTACTACCATACCCTTGGAAGCAGTTCTTCTACCTTAAACCTTGACCTAAAATACCTAAAGGCTAAAACTTGTGGCCATTTTAACAACACTTTTTTTTTTGTTTATTTCAGCTGAGCAAAACCTTTAGATTATTTACTTTGGTTAAGGACTCGGCTTGGAGATTGTTATTTTGTTTACATGACAAAACAGTTAAGCATGGGAAAGAAAAGCCTTCTCATAGGTTCAGTTTGTGTCCTTTTTTTTCTTATGATTCCTCTTTTTTGATGTTTTTGACACTGGGGGTTTTTAACAGGTAAGGGAAGAGCAGGTACATTCACCCTCTGACACTGAGATTCTGAAATCTAAGGTGCAAGCCACCCACATCAAAGAATGAAGCATAAAAAGTGATATGGAAAGTAAAAACCACAAGGAAAAAGGACTCCCTAGTGGCAACAAAAATCCTTGGTGACTACCAAGTAATTAATGCCAAAACCATCCAGAGACTTCCTTTGTTTGCTGGGGATGACACTGAAGCCTCTTGGAAAGATCCCAGCTTCCCAAATTTCCAGTTTCCGTTGAAAACGCAAATTTCAGTTTAGGAGACATCCAAGATTTCCAATTCCCTCTCTCTTTTCTTTTTTCTTTTCTCTTTGCTCATGACAGCAGAGTTCCTCTTGGTTTTAGATTCAAGCCCTAAACCTGAGCCTTGCAGTTGGACCCAGCCTGTGCCATCACAGCCTCACTCTGCACAAAGGCAGAATGACTCATGCACACACTTATTTTTCTTATTTTCTTCTTCTTTTTCCCTTTCCCTCATGGCTTAAAACTGATGATCTGTTTCATAATATGAAATGCCAGCAGATTGTCCAACCACAGCCACACAGCTCTGGGTAAATTGCCTCTGAGCACCTCAGCATAAATCCACTGCAGGGCTGCAAACATGAAGGGTTAAAACCCTCCCGCTACCAAAACGATGTCAAATTTGCCTCCAAAGTATATTATATTTAGATAAAAGTGCTTTTGCTGGAAATGTACCAGGGGGGAAGTATGTAATTCTCTCAATATGTGAAGCCTAATGCTCTGCAGTTCTACTGCATAACAACAAACATGGCACTGACCTGTCAGCGAGCAGAGAGGCAGATCCAATCTGTTCTAATTTAGAAATCTCACATGGAGGAAAAAAAAAAAGAATAATTGAGCAGAAAACAATAATTGGCCAAGTGCCTTCTAGCTGATAATTTTTTACTCTTTTCCTTGAAGCTTGGTGTTCACCCAGAGCTCTGTTTCCCCGTCAGACAGCAAAAAAAGTGTACAAAACAAGCTTGGCTTTTCCAAACGTGGAAAAGTGGGAGCAAAACCCAATCAGTGTGCATACCACTGTGGTTAATGTGGTATTTGTTGACTCTGGAGCAAATTGCTTGCTGCCACCACCTCCAGCTTCTAGTGCTTTATTGCATATAAAATCCAAAATAATTTATGCCACAGCCTTACCCAGTAAGTAATATTTCAGACATATGACTTGAGAACAATGGGCATCTTGCCTAGCTGAGGCATAAGTCAGGCTTTACAGGATTTGCCCTAGAATGTACAATCCACAATTTCTACAAAGACAAATAAGAAGATTTCTTTCTTGTGGTTTTGGGCTGCTATATTTAATATGGCTTTCAAGGCACTTTTATACCTCAAATTGCTAGCTTACTGATGGCATTCAAAATTAGGATCTAACTCAATGTGCAATTTAGCCCAGTAGCTGCAGCAGGCAATATGTTTTGAAAAAATATATAATTTCAGCTTTTAAAAATAATTATTATTTCTGGTGCTACTTGCTTCATTCCAAAGCAGTAGGCTGCATCCTCAGAAATTAGCAAACAAGAGTAAATTGATGATTTCAGAAAAGCACAAACTGAATTAAAATAAATCACCTACATATTGCTGAGCTGGAAACCCAGCCTTCAATTTCATCTGCTTATCTACTTTCACCCTGGTTACCAGCTTTAAAGGCTTCTTTAAAGCAGCACTCCAGGAAATAGAGAGCCTCTTGACAAACCAACACCTGCACTTCATTTCTTCCACAAAGATTAATAGGATTGCTGCATTTTAAGGGCTCTGTATTTTAAAAGGAAAAGCAGTTCCATGAGGATAAGGTATCATACACACGAAGCTTCTTTAATTTCAACCTGCTCTTGCTCCACTGGGTATCATATAAGGACAAATACTAAGGAGAAAAACTCAGAAAATCACTTATTTGAGGAATGAAACATTGATATCCAAATCAATCCCAGTCACACACCCTAATCCTCCATTACCATGCCCAATTTACTCACAATCAACTTCCAGCATATATTTATTCACCATCCACCCTGACAAAGAAATTTGTGAAACTGGAGATGGTGGAATAAGGCTTTGGTTTTCAAGGATGACAAATTTCTGAGCAGAACTGACTTTTGAACGCCTTCATTTTCTTCTTTTGCCTGCCAGGCTTTGCAGGATATAATGAAGAACCACAAGCCAGGACTCTACAAGGGGGCAAGTGATGAAGGGAAGAAAATTCACAGCATCACAGGGATTGATATCAAGGCCAGCATCTAGCAAGCGTGCTGGACCCACCCTGAAAGGAGTTTTTCCATCTGTCACTGAAATGCTCCCACTCCTGAGGCAGATCTGTTTTTAGGCTTTGGAGGGCTCCATATCCAAAGCAGAGGTCTCTGATTTAGGACTGAGCCTGAAATTCATTATGGATTTGAGCAGAGTGGGACAGAGATACCAAGTGGGGCGGGAAGGAGGAATGTGGGAGCAGGAATAGCAGATGAAGTCTGTGGGGCAGGAACAGGACATCTCCTGGACTATGGACAGGGAGAAAGGAGACAGCAACAAAGGGATGAGGAGCCTCCATCCCTGCAGGGAGGAGCATTGACAGAGGGATACTGGGAGAAAAGGGAAATAGATCCTTCTGGGAATAGCCAGGACAATGAAAGCAGCAGGACTGGACAAGAGGTTGTCACCAACACCCAGCCAGGACTGTCCAGGGCCTGGAAAACCAAAACCCTTCATGACTGACAGAAGGAAAACTGTAACACAGCAGGCTGTGACTACCCAGATTACACATCAGTCAGTAACTTCAGCCTAGACCAAAGTGTGCTGTGCTCTGAGACACCTACACACAGTCAGCACCCAGTGTTTTTATTGCTTGCTCCATTGAAGGCATGGGTGCAAGCATTAGTCTGGTCTCTGTGAAGCATCAAAACTTCTCTGTCTTTCCCAGGGGATTAGAGATTGTAAGTAAATGACTATTGCTGAGAGCCAGACAGGTCCCTGAGGATGTCTGCTGAAACTTTCAGAAATACAGCAAACTCTGGGCTGATGAACAAAGTACAAGGCATGTATTTGCACACAGGGAGTCTGGAAAAATAATTCTACCAGATAATTATTCAGATAATAATAGAACAATCTTTTTTTATCCACTCTTCCCAGCAGAAAATATGCACTAGGAGGACACAGCCTTAACATACCCCAGCAGATTAAATATTGAAATAAATGCCACAAACAGGATAGCAGATGAAATGTAAGACCAGAACATGCACCAGAACAGAGCAGACTGTGAACCCTTATGCTAACTGAAATAAACCACTTGAGGGGAAATATGGCATTACAAATGCAGCCAGTGCTACAACATGTGGTGAATGGAAAAAAAAACCTAATGAAAATCAGATGTCTCAACATTTTCTGGTCCCAATTCCCCATGCACACAACTCACGGATGCTGTGCAGGTGTGGATTTTGTTTCAAGGGCAATTCATGGCTGTTTGCTTTTAACATGGGCAAGCATCTCCCTCTTTCTGAGGTGTTTAAGAAGCCTACTGTCAGCAGCCAAGGTGATTAGGAGACACTTTCAGTGAGACAGCAGAGGAATTATTAGTGCAGATCCTATCATTTGCTAACAGGATTAGGGGCAGATGCATTCCATGCATCCCTGTGGAAGCTAATCCTGATGTGCCTTCATGAAAGGTAAAGAACCTTGCCATGGAACAGGTCTGTACAGATCTGCAGGGTCAGGTACAGCCCTTTGAACAGCACACTAATGTTACAGCAATTTGCAGACATGGTATAACAGCACTGTGCAAATTAAACAGCTGGAAGTTTGAAATGCAGCCATTGTAACTACACCCACATAAACACAATAAAATATCCTGGCTTTATCCTTTCAATTAGTTTTCCCTTAGATGTGCTTGTTCTTCTCATATTGCTTCACTGTAATCCTTATTCCAGAGAAGTTGCTCATAAAAAAATTACCAAACTCAGTATTGGAGATACTGTCTGGAAAGCTGAGGGAGCTCATGAGAGCTGATTAAACACACTGCAAACACAAATCTAAAAACCACTGTTCTTTAAAAGGAGAGGGAGGAACAACCCTTTTCACAGAAATCTAGCATCCAGCAAAAACCTCTTCCATTTCAAAGACTCACTAACAAATTATCCACAGCTTATGAGCTGTCCACAGAAAGTACACAGATAAAAACCAGAAATCAGTAGAAAATAACAATTTGTTTGCTCTAAAAGTCCCCACAACCTGAAGACTTCCAAAGGGACACAGGTGTAGAGGCACCCAACACAGAGAAACTGCCCTGTGGAGATATAGGGACAGGGTGAGGGGCTTTTCTGCAATATTCAGTGTGATTTCATACCACAGCAATTATTATGGCACCCTTGTTGTTGTAGCTGCTGATAACTTCAGTTTCATTCTGGAATAAGCAGTTCCAGACAGGAAGGCAGTCAGTGATAGCTGTGGGCTCTTACACAGGTGGGCATCGAGACAGGAAGGATGGCAAAGAGCTGCTGTGATGAGAAATCCAGCCAGTGGAAACAAGGACAGCCCAAAGAGGATCTGAGCCCAAAGGTGAGAGGAGACAAGCCCTGATCCGTTTCCATCGCCAAGAAGCAAAGTCAGATTTAACTGACGTTTTTACAGAAAGGGTAATCAAAAAATTCCTCATTAAATGTGCACACCCAGAGATGTTTAAGCCAAGGCTCCTGGTATAATCCATTACATTCCAGAAGTGAATGCAGACCAATGGCTATTCTCCCCTCATTGTTATACTAGCTCTTGGCACTTGTTAAATTCTTTCCTTCAAAATATCTCAACATGTTTTAAAAATGTTAAGCAATCTTTGCAACCCTTCTGACTTCTTTGTGGTGGGTATTATGACTGTAGTAATGATTGTAGTCAAAGATTGTAGTCAAACATTTGTAAAGGAATGGAAAAACAGATCTATAGATGAATGTACTACTTTTAGTCTAAACCACAGAGCAGATATGGTTCTCTTTTGGCTGCACTGCTTCACACCTGTTCCAAAAACTTGTTGGAGCTACAAGGAGCTCTTCCAGCAACTTCTAAAGGGAGTTGTTCTAAATATGTGGACTCTTTCCTGCCAGTGCCATCTCCACCAACTGCCCTGTGCTGAGTTCCATTTCTGCTCTTGAAAGCATTGACAGAATTATCCTGAGATGTCTTTTCCTGGCACACTGAGACATGCTCCCCTCAGCTCTCTCTGATCTCTCATCCACATTTTAAACAATGCCTTCTGTTGCTAGGTATTTCTGAGTCAGAAGTCTGCATTTTTGAAGAAAAGGTGTGCCTGCTGGGAAATAGGAAAGGAAGGGACAAAAGCAAGTTCAGCCCAGGGGATCTTGTGGCTATGTCACTGCAAAAGCACCTCAGGCTTTTCACAAGGGTCAGAAAGGCTCAACACAGTCTGGAACCTTTTGAAGCACTGGGCTGTGGACTGAGATACACTTAAATACCTGAAAGTATGAGAGATGGGGTTCAGGGTGATCATCCTACCACTGGGAAACAAGGAGTTCCCTTGCTGCCACACCCTCCTGCTTCTCAAGCTCCAACAGGTACAGAGAGCTCAGTAGGGCTTGGTGGGGTAGGACTCCCAAAGGAGGATGAAGTGAGAAAACCCCAGCTCTAGAGCAGAGAGGTTTTAATCCTAGAGAAATTGTAGGGATTGTTTCTGTGCACCACAGCTCTCACTGCTCCCTCTTGGGTCCCACAAGTGTCCATGGGAGTGACCTGAAAGTCACCAACCCTTCCAACACCAGCTCCTACAGGACTTGGTCTTGATTCCAAGCCAAAACTTCTCCCCTCTCACCTGCACTGCAAGACAGACTGTTTTGGGGTGTCACTGAGGCTTCTCAAACATTTGCACAGGAGATAGATCCTTAGAAATAACACCAGAGAACAGACCTTAAACTTCCAAGCATGCACTGCTCATCCAAGTATCCTCTTCCCAGCAATCCATAGTAACCATTCACAGACACACACCAAGCCCATTGCAAGGGAGATGCAAAATTCCATTTATGCTTTTATGAAAGTTCTCACTGCATTTAAGCCATGCAGCCTGAAAGGCACTGGGAGGGGCCAAAAAACCAAGCACTGGACAGCAAATTTACCTTTAATATGCTTTTGTGAAAGTACAACATTTGTAAAGCAAGGATTTGGCAACATAAAATGACAAATACTTGGCACAACAAAAAATTAGGATAAGCATAAGAGAATTTGAATTCCTGCTCACACAGAGTGTGGTCCAACCTGTTACCACATTTCACAGGAGATTACTGAGTAAACAAGAACACTGCAATTATCTGAAGAAGATAACCTTTAGCAGCTACAAGGTAACAAAAAGATCAAGGGAGCAGCAATACTCTAAACTGGAACAATAAGTTAAGACTGCCCTTAATTCAAACTAACATGCTGAGAGTTACAAAGGGGTTTTCAAAAGCTTCATTTGGCTCCTTTTCTGCTAGGGGTTCCTGTATGAGATGCTTAAACTTCCTTGTGCTCCAGTTGCCATCTGACTAACACTCAGGGATGTTCAGTGAAAAATAAAATGCATTTCAGCATCCAGAGACCAGCAGACACTACCCACATCAAACACATATGTGGATCTGAACCCTAACACTTACAATCCTCTGCCAATGAGGTGTTTTGGATGTGCTATGGGGTACTCCTGACAGCTCAAGATGAGCAAGAGACAGGCTGCCAGTGTTGGTGCACAGCTATAAACATATACAAACAGGTTTTCTGGATGTTTGACCAAAATATCCCCACTCAAAATTGTTCAGCAATAAGGAAAGGGCTGGGTGGGAGATGTTGTCTCTCTCCTACATCAGCACTTCACAGGAGTTTAAAAGACAGGGAAGAATCCAGGAATTCAGGTAAGTAATTAACCCCATGGTTTCCCCAAAATGCCAAAGGAGCAAATGCAGCTCTCAGATATGCACAAGAAAGGAATATTTGTTCTCACCTGAATGGGCTGCAAATTATCACTAATGCTCATGCAAGTCAGTGGAAAGATTTCACAGCCATATAGATAAGGACTATGGGAACACCAAGATAGCCCTGCTACAGTTTTTGAAGTTTGGTAAGCCTTGAGTAAAAGCTATGTTTTCAGAGAACAACAAAATTGCTTTGCTATAGCCTTTATGGCAAATTTAACAGAGGAACAAGGAGAAAATTGGTCCTCAAACTTCATCTTTCTAACTAAAGTAAAACTTTAGCTGGCTTTGGAAACAGATGTGGCCTCTAGTAATTGGGCTTTTGGGCTTTTTGCAATCCTCAGAAGGAAAACTGCTGACATGATGTGTCTGACCACTCCTGTTCCAGGAGGAGGCAGATGACTAAGGCAAAGAAGCACAACACCATCTTACACACCCAAAGCACATGCCAGTGATTTTCCTCTTGCAGGACAAACAGAATCCCAAAAACCTCAGGCTCCACAGAGGAAAGATGAGTGTTATTACACAAAATACACACCCTAATTTAAAAATGGGATTCTTCTTTTATAGACATCAGTGTGCAAGGGAATGCAGCAAGGTCAGAACATACTTTATTTGGGCTTTGAAAAATTATCAAATAAAACACTGTCAAGACTGTTTGATAATCAAGAGATGACTGAAAGGGAAAAAAATTTAAAAAAAAGGGGGAGGAAAGGAAAACACATGACAATGGAGAATGTCACTGTGGCTCATGGGAGCTGGAACAGCCTGAAAATGACCAAATACACTGCAAAGATTCCCCCATGGCCACGTCAGTGTGTGATGATGCTGCACACACAATTTGTGGATGCTGAAACCCACAGTGCATTGAGCTTGTGAGGTTCACCCACCCCACAACCCTCCTGCTGAGTCACAAACTCCACTGAATCAGGTATAACAAAAGAAGTACAAACAAACAAACAATCCCCCAAACAAAAAAAAAAAACACCCAAAGAACAAAACCCCATAATAAGGAAGGAGCCAGGACAACAACAGTTGTGATGGTGATAAAAGGTACTTCTGTAATTACACTGCAGCAACTGCAGTGCTGAACAAATTGCAGATGGAATCTGGCAAGCCAAAAACCTCCTGTTCAGAAACATGTAATATATTTTTATGGTTAGAAAGGCCTGCAGGCAATTTGGCCTTGGCAAAGCAAACAGAAGCCAGAATTTTACATCCTGTACTGTCAAGTGCATTGGTCTCAAGGACACACCTCTAGGACAGGCCTCCACATTTCCAGAAGAATCGTGGGAAGGAAAACAAATGCACGTGGATGGCTTCTCCAGGGGCTGCTTTCTCAAATTTTTTAAATACTTAGAATACCAGTTAGGAGATATTTCTGAATACTGCTCAGTCTGCAACCAGAATCACCTTTTGTTTTTTTGTTCTGTAATACAGCAACGTTTGCCTCCAGGACCCACAGCAGGACCAGAACCTGCTAAGGAGAAGTGTAAAGCAGATAGAAAGTGATCTGAAAGAGAGATCCTGCTAAAGAGAAAAGCAGATTGAAAGTGATCTGAAAATGATTCAGAGTTCAGAATGAAACTCGTTGCAGAGAGTTCATCCTCTCCAGCTGGCAAGGCCAGGTTCTGCTGGAGTCAGCCTTGCTCACAAGAAACTGAGTATTTCTCACTGTTGCTTAGTCAAGGTATATGGAAAAGTGGTGCATAGAAATAAATTTAAAAAAAAAAAACAACCCTAAGTTAGCCAAGTCTCCGATTTTCAAGAGAAATGCTGACTGAGGAAGAATCTGAATACAAACAGGCATCTTGCAAAAAAACCCCAAATCCTACCAGTCCCCCCAAAAAGGGATTGGTTATTAAGCTTTTGGGAGTAGCCCACACCTAATGGTGCATCTGTATATTTTGCTTAATGTGAGCTGCTACATCCAGCCCCTGCTACTAAAGCTGTTTGTTTTCTTTTTTCTGCTTTATTATCATCCATTTATCTTTCACATCCTTTCCCTACAGTAAGCTAACCTCAATAATAACAGGATATGTACTCTAAAATTATTGTGGTGGGGAGCAGAGGAAAAAAAAATGCTTCACAAGTGATGCCAGCAAATGTACAGCATTCAAAAGAAAAAGAGCAAGAGAGTGACAGAGAAAACTGGGTATTAGTGACTAAGTTCACCATTATTCCTCCTCCAACCACAGAAACACACCAGAGCACCAGGTGGAATGGGGGCAGCCACTTTACATCAGTTTCAGTCTCCTGATGCAGCACAAAGGGAATTTAAGCAGAGCCAGTTCTTGGTTTAATATTCTTTTACCAAGAGATAAACAGAGGAACAAAACCCCAAAATAGCAGCTTCTGCCCTCATTTAAAACTTTGCTCACTATAATTCAGTTTAAAAATCAAGGAACTACACTGACTTCAGATGTCAAGCTTATACTTAAAGCTGGGATGTGCTGCTCATCTCTGGAATTCAATATGCACATCATCCAAAGCAATTGGAAGGAAAAAACAGATGAGCAACCAACTAAACCTTGTACCCAGTACTTTGCTTCAAAAGGGGGGTTTGGACAAGAGAGAAATTGAACCTAACTAGCTCAGGCTGCAGTGTGCAGCTTCACAAACTTCTCAAATGTTTCAGAGGCAAAAAACCCACACTGAAAACTAGAACTGCTGTCCCCCAGAAATGTGATTACAGCATTGCACCGCTGGACTTGCAAAAACGCCTCGTTACCACATCCAGCTTGAGTGTCAGAGTGAGATTTCACAGCAACAGCTGAAAAAGAGAAGGAAGAGGGGAGGGGAAGGGGGGGAAAGCCCTCCCTGCCTGCTCTGCAAAGGATTTGGGCTGCAGCAGAGAGGAACCGTGTCAGCAAATGCCAAAGCCATGCGGTACCTGCCAAACCGCACCTTATCCTCCTCAATCAGCAAAAAAAAACCATCATCCACTGCCTGATTTCTCTTACCTCACCAATAAAGGGATGGGGTTGTTTTTTTTTTCCCTTATTAGGACAGTCTCCATGCTGTAGAATCCTGGCTCTAAGAAGTGCCTTTAACAATCTGTGAGCTGCACATCAGCACAAAAAAAAAGAAAGCAACTAATAAAAGAACAGGAGGAGAATAAAAGGGCTGAGTCCTAAATTAAAAGGGATGGCATGGGCTCAGCTTGGGCTCCAAAATTTGATCATAGATTTTATGAAATGGAGAATTAAAATTGGGATGGATAAACGTATGAAGGCTAACATTATCCAGATATATAATTATAGACTTGGCTCTGTGGCCACTCATACATGCAAGCTGCCTTCCTGAACTCAAGGAGAATTTTTCACTTTTATATTTAAGAACTTACACATCCCAAAAACATAAATCAAATAGTCAGTACGTGAAAATAGTGCAAGAAAGGGTTTTTCAAATGTTTTAGGGTTTTTTTTAACAAAGTAAAATGTGGATAGAGTGAGAAGTTACAGTAAGTTGAGCCTCTAAGTTTCAATTATTTCAATGACTGATGGAAGTGTTTTTCTTGGTTGCATTTTGAAGTATTTAAGGATTTAATTTACTGGACATAATTGACTTCATCTGCTCTATATGGTCATATATACATATATATGGACTGAAAAGCAAAGAGGGCCTAAAGCAATCACCAGAGAATTTCCCAGAGTTTTTCCTATTTTACTCTGAATTGGGAACAGGGTGGATGGGGAGTGCAGGCTTGGCAGGAAAAGGAAAGGCAGGGGATAAAAAAAGGATAAAGCTCTACCACCCCCATCCACCACTGGCTGAACACCTATGCCAACAGCGTGGCTGTGGAGGAGCTATCTGGATTTAAGATCTGCACCAACAATGAATTTTCTAGTTTTGCTGAAGCAGAAGCAAAAACCCTTGTCAGAGTCAAGTGATATGGAAAATGTTCAGGGCTGTTTTATTTTTAATTCAGCCTGGAACAAGAAAGCAAATCCTTCATGGAAGTTTTTTTTCTTTTTACTTTTCTCTTTGAAAGGTAGGTCAATTGTAATCAGAAGATTTTAAAAATTAGATTTTTTTTTTAAATTTACAAAAATTGCAAAGGTGCAACTCAGTAAATTCTTATCTAGAAATTGTAAAAAAAAAAAATTTTAAAATACTTCCTATTATTTTAATTTAGACAAAGCCAATTTCAGAAACCTGACATGAACCCCTAACCAGCTCTGCTCTGAACCATTCTGAAAGAGTTCTGGCCAAAACTCTCCCACATTTTCTAGGTTTTACTAAACTTACCTTTCACCAGAAGCAGTTCTCACAGCTCATTTCAGGCATTTGGACTCAGCAAGTTCCTGGCTTGAACCAAAGCTCGCACAGGGTGGAGAATTCAGCTCAGAATTTTCATGAAACTCTCCCAAATCACTTCTTCTCTGACAAAACTTCAGATGTTTGATGTTCACAGTCTCAACCTAAGGCTGAGGTGGATGCTCAAAACTCCACTCCAGCTTTGTGCTCCTGAGAGCCAATGCTTTTCTGATGCTGAAAACAGCATCTTTCACTGAGGCAAGAAGGCTGCAAAATCTCAAATATTTCCCTGTAGAACTGTCCTTTCTCTGCCACAGAAACTCCCACTCAAAAATGTTTCAGTTCTTCATGCAGACCTGTCACTGTTGGGGACAGTCACTTTCAGAAATTGGGACTGGGATTCTTTGCTTCCAAAAAACAAAAATAACCTCACTAGGGGCCAAACACCTTTGTGTTGTTACATTATGTCCTTCTTGTATTACCTCAGTAGTGTAAAAGGGTTTATACAAATTCAGGATTCAGGCCTTTTCCCTCTGGGGAACAGGAATGAAGAGCATGGTCAAGAGAGAAGACCAGAAGAAGAAGAGAGCTTCAAGTGGAAATGAACATCATCAAATTTTGGAGCAGAATTAACCAGATAAATTAAACATCACTGCTATCTGCGGAGGAGTCCTCTTAAACCCCTCTCATCTCCTAAAAAAACCAGCTGATATCAGTCTTGAACATCCAGCCAAGAAACAGCCAAGATAACCTGCAACACAAAGAAAATGCTGCAAAAACCCCTGAGCTTCCAACAACCAAACTGAAGTTTGAACAGAAGTTATCATTTGCTGGAAGAAAATATTCTACCTGTTGGCAAAGAGAACTCCTGCTTTCTCTAGGAACTTGCACAGTAAAGATTTTAGTGTCCAGCACAGTGAGCCAAGCCAATCCCTATACATTTATTAAACAGGCTTCATGTTTTCAAGCCAACCAGAATGATTTCTTGGCTCTGCTGAGAGCTTCTGCTTTTAATTTCTAGTGTATCAAATGCTAACAGGATTATATTCAGCTATTTAGCAATTACAAAATTTTCTTCAAATACCACAAGTCCACTGAAAGCATAGAAAATATCTTTAAACAACACAGACCAAATGATGGTACAAAGGGGCCATTAGAGGACATTTGCAAGAAGTTAACAATCACATAGTACCTCATTCAAAATAATGCAATAACAGCCTCCTCCTTTTCCCTGGAGAGCCTCCAGAGAGTTGACTTATAAGGATTTTAATATTCCTTTTCTTTTCCACTGCAATCTCCTGAGAAGAGTACTTGGAATGATTACGTTATCCCTCAGCCTGGGAAGGGCAGTATTTCATCATGTATTTCTCTCAGCAATGCTTTGAAGAAGCCTCTGTGGGTAAAGCTGAAGGTGTCTTCCCCTCTTTTGGCCTGAGGTCACGGAGATGTTTGTTACAAGGGAATAAATCAGGAATAAATCAGTTTCCAAGCTCTGGCCACGCATTTGATTTCTCTTCAGAGCCCTTTCCAAATAGAGTTTTGCTTTTCTTCCCCAAACATGCTACTGTGAGTCTTGACAGGAGAAACCCATGTCTGGTTTCAAGGTGTGTCTGCTTTTGTTAGGAGCTGTTACAGGACCCAAGACTCTTGAGATACAGGGAAACAACACTACAGTGGCTGGTCATATTTCAGGAGAAAAGGAATATTTTCACTAAGACATAATTCCACTGATTTCAGTGAACTCGCTGCACACTCAAGCAAAGGCTCAGCTCCAAGCACTGCCCCAACACATCAGATATGCCAAGTATAAAAGGTAACCCACTGCTGGTTCCCTCTCCTGCCCAAAAAGGAATTGAGGAGAAGATCTCCCAGCAAGGATATCCAACAGCACCCAGTATTTTAAACAGACACCACCCTAAACCAGGTCCAGAACAGATTAGAAAAGATCTCAATGTCACCTGAGAGGTCCAGCCTGCACTCAGAGCCAGCTCCCACATCAGGTATCACCAGCCAATGTTTTCACCACTTGTAACATCACTAAAATGTCCAAATCCCACCCATTTTTCCCCTTCCCTTGCTTTCCCCTTGCACTGAGTGCAGGAGCTTTCCCCCACGGCTGCTCCCTGTTCCCATACAGAGCTAGGGGAGGGCTGGCTGCTGTGGCTTGTGGCTGTACTTCACCACAGAACAGCACACAAAAAATGCCATCTGGCATGCTCCTAGTTAAATTATTATTTATTGCCCAATTTCTGAAATCACAGTGAAGGATTTCAGATTCCTGGAAGGGACTTCTTGGAGGGGCTGAGTTTTGGAAATCCCTGAGCTCCCTCTCCCTCCAAGAGCACAAGATTTCATGCTGGAAACTCTAAAAAAAAAACACACACAGAAATCCCAGTTGCTCTTCAAAACCTCTCCCAAGCTACAAACCAAACCCTTATAATAAATCACAGCAATTTAGAAACATAGCAGTGTCCTGTTTCCTACCCATCAACTCATAAAGCAAACCAACAAAACAATACAGGACAGGAATAAAGCAGATTACATTACTGGCAATATTACACAGACAAATTGATTGTCTTCTCTTGCTTTTCCTTCCACATTCAGGGATGAATGTGCCACGAGGACTTTATTTACTCCGTGAATTAAGCAATCTGAGTTATGTGAAAGCTTTCACACAAATCATGAAACTTCTGCAAACTTCCCACCAACAGAGTTCCAATGATCAGCCAGCTCTCCCAACATATCTTTCTTCCCCTGAACAATTTAAATTCTGCAATTTGGGTAAGAAAATGCATAAACACAAAGATTTTAGACAGAAGAGCACAATGCAGCCAAAAAAGAAGCAGAAGAAGCCAGTCTATATCCATTGCTCATTCCCCCAGTTCAGCCAGCTTCCCAGCTTGTTACACCATTCTGCTCCCCTTGCCATTTCCACCACCCCAGCACCTCCTACACCACCCCAAAAGGCTAAATCCATACAGATATAACAAACTGGCAACTCACTTGGAAAGGTTTGACAGGTTCTGCCTGCAGTATGATCTGCTGATCATGTCTGCAGCCTATGAATCAGTGCAAACTGCTGGCAGCTCCAGGGAGCAAATGGACAGAGGATCAGGGCGTGGAATGAGATAATAAAAATGCCATTATCCTTTCAGGCATGCAAGATTCATTGGATGCTCTTTCCACCCCACAGGTTAACCATTTGGTTGGTGCTGTAGCTCCTGGAATGTCACTCTGTATTTGCCTGTTGTCAAGTTCATTATGTACCCTGTATCCCCCACCCCTCTGCTCTGAGAGCCTATGATTATTATTTATTTTTTTTACTGTATTCTCTCTAATAGATCCTCCTCATCACTGCTGGGCCCCCAGTGACAGAAATTCCTGCAGATTTCTCAGCAGCTCAAGCTGCCTGACAAACTCCTGCTTTCACAAGAAGGAATTCTGTGTTCAGGCAGCTCCTCTGAGCACTGAGCAGCCTCAGCACTGCACAGAGGAGCCTTTGCAAGTATTTCCTCATAGGAAAGTCACATTCCAGCCTGCCAAGAGATGAGAGGACCCAGATATAAAATAATGGTCCAGGGAACAATCCTCCCTTCTGGTAGTAAATCTCTGCCTAAGCATTTTGCAGGAGCTTGCATCCAGTCTAACTTGTGAAAGGTCAGGCTGGATCAGACAGCTCAGGACTGAGGGTGATTGCCAAACATGAGCAAGTCCAAGGAGGTGGGGAGCTGCTGCAAGTCAAGGTAAAACCATCTTTTGTTTCACAACAGGATTGAAACCAGGGCTGGAGCTGCATCCAGCCTAACAGACTGTCAGTGTTATTCCATGTAATCCAGTGAAGGGAGCAGGAAACAGAAATGCAAACAGTGATTTAAATGGAGGCACCATCAGCTACCAATTTCATATGCTTGGCTCTCATCCCCCTTCCCTTCAAAGCCCAAAAATGTGAGCAAACTGAAACCACTTACTGTGCAGTCCTGCAGCCATCCCACCCCAGGCTGTGATCTTGTTAACCCCCATAAATTACAGGAGTGGGTGTGGATGGATTAGTACCCCAAAGGGAAATCTCTGCTGTGTGTGGAATGTGTGGGTTCAGCAGGTGGCACTCTTACTTTGGAGTGAGCACCCAGGCACAAAGCCATGCACAATGCTGCAGGGCCAGGGAAGCATCAACCCTGACTCTTTTTTTCCTCAGAGCTTTCAAGAATCCAAAGGATTCTGCACTTTGCTCGGGACACTGATATTAATTTATGCTCTGCTTAAGTCCCACAGGTAGCAAGTGGATCTTTTTTCCTCCCAAAATCTCTCTCTACACTTGTGATGGGATTTTTTGTGAAAGAGTAACATTTCTGTGCTTTATAGATGAATAAATCCCTTACAAGCACATACAAGGGCTTTTTTGCACACACACAGAAACAGGTCTGAAGTACACCACAAAGCTGCTTTTTCTTCATGCACACCTTCTGTAGACCCAGACCTTTGTCCTAAAGTACACTAAAGACCCCATCCTTTGGTGTACAAAATATACTGGAATTCTGCTCTGGAGCAAGGAAAGGCCAACAGTGCTGATTGCCAAGGGAGGAAAATATGAATTCCACTTCTGTGATTGCAGAGAGAACTGAAAATGAGATGAGGGTGCAGCAGGGAGATCATTGCTGTATTATTTTATTTTTTTTTTACCCTGCCTTTACAGGAAGGTGAACATGTAAGGCAGTGTGAATACACAGGATCCTTAAAAATGCTGGTGAGAAAGGAGGAATATTTCCCCTTCCTGGAAAAGCTATTTCTACTGCTGAGGGATTACAGAAGCAGAATTCTTCCCTCTGGAACAGCATTAGTTAAACAGAGATAGTATCATTGTTCTTCCAAAATACACATTTTAATTAGATGCCAGATGTAAAACTCGATGTTTATGAAATTCTAAACTGGGTTTCAAGACAGCCCTACAGATTTCTAACACAGGTCTCTATTTACTACTGTGTTACAGAATATTTTTATTCCAGTTGATTGTTCTACACTCTTTTCAATCCATCCTGGAATAAATTAGGTTGTTGCACTGCTTACCTTCAAAACAGTTCCCATTAAGGACAAAAATAAAAGCAAATTGACTAACCTCAAAAAAAAAAAAAAAAAAAAAAAAAAAAAAAAAAAAAAAAAAAAAAAAACCCAAAAAAAAAAAAAAACCACACAACACTACACTCTACATCCTCAAAGAATGGTTTCAGAATTTTAGAAAATCTGCCTGTACTGCCTTCCATGGCTCCATTTCTTTACCATTAGAAACAGGGGAAGCCTCTACCACTTGTAGGAGGCTCCAGAATAATTTTAAAATATTCCTCTTAGGAGAAGCCACAAGAATCACTTTTATTTTCCCCACTTTTTCAAATATTGCCTTGAATTACAAAATTCTGGATGAGAACTTCAATCCAGGTGAAACACAGTGTTTCCAAAGGTCAACCCATTTCTAACTTCAAGACTTTAGCAACAAACTGCATCTACAGCACTCCCAAAAATAGATTTCATTTGCTTATAGATTCAGCAATGAACAGTGCTGCAAGCCTATCCTCAAGGCATTGGCCATCTTTGCCTGCAAATGAGGAACTGAAAATAAATAAAGTGGGCAAATCCCACTTGCAAACACTATCAGTGTCTGTCTGCAGTGTTATCTGTGACAGGTCAACAGCTGCTCAACACTATTTGCACGTTGGCATCTCACAAATTCATTTTTAATTTGACAGCCCCAGTGCTGTTATTCTTGTTATTATCCTTCCTTCCACCCAGGAATTGCCACAACCAGGATTTGTCACAACCAGGATTTGTCACACTGGCAAAGATCAAACCTGGATGCACGGATGTCAATCCATGGCATCAGGTGAGGAGCACACTGCCACATGGAGCTGGGATAACCCACAGGAGCAGCTTGGGGCTGCCTGGGAGTGCCCAGGAGCTGCCCTCAGAGCTGTGCCCATCACTGAAGCCATAAGGTCCATCCAGCTGAGCAATATCACTGTTTCCATAAGAGCTATGGGGCTATTTGATCATCCTGTCTGCAACACAAGGGAGGAGGCCAACCCCAGCATTCCCATTCAGCTGCCTGTGGATCCAGCAGCTCCCTGAGCTTCCAGCAGTGCAGAAGCTCCTGAAAGAAGATTAAACACATTGTGCCATGCTTGCAACCCCTTGGAAAAGAAGTGGGAGCAGGATCTGAGGCAGTTATAGATCCTTGCACTTTGTAATCCCTTTAATATTTGGAAGCCAAATGTTTGTTGTTTACTTCAGCAACTTAACCAAGAGGGATACTGTCAGTACACCGTGGCCCTGAGGTGAGGATCTTGCATATGGAGCAGGAAGAGGCAAATCACCTCCCAGATAATCTCAAAAATTCACATGGACATCTGAAGCACAAAAAAATTATTGGGCAGGAGACATGTCTCAACCTGCACTCCTTGTATGCCCTGATGCTTCAGAGATCTAGGGCACCAAAACCCCTAAGGAAGGCACTAGAAAGAGAAAAGAACTGGAGCAAACAAATGCTGACTGCACTAGAGCACTTGTGAGGTGTCATTCATGCCAATAAACTCAAGGCAAAAGGCTCTAGGAGACTGTAAGGTCACCTACTGCAGCAAGGAAAGGAACTACAGGGCCTTTCCTATTTTCTGAACATTAAAAGCAGTAAAATGAGGAGGAGGAAGGAGACATGAGAGCCTTCCAAAAGGAAATTATTACTGGGAGGTTCCAATGTCTACTCATACTAACAATAAGAATGTCCAGGGGTCATCCAGAGAGCCACTTAATATTTTGTTTGTTATTTTTACTTTAACCATTCCTGCAGGCAAGGCAGAGTTTTCAATGAGCTGGTCAAAAAAGCCTGTGAATCTATTTTTCTTTTGAAATTATAGTGAATTTAGAACCTGACCAAGACAAAGGCACTGTCCACACCATGACTACACCCATATGTAGCTTATTCCTTTCTGCACCTATTTGTCAACAGGGAATTCCCTGTGATGCCCACTTTCCTTGTCCTGTTATTCAAACACCTTCATGCTTCTTTAGCTGTTTAGCTCACATTGAGGCAATTTGAAAGGAGGCAGCTTACAGCAATGCACCTGACTGGTTTCAGAGACAGTAAATTGCTCTCCCTGCACTGCCCCAGCTCTGTGCCACCAGACTGAAACAAGCAGACTTGTAGAGAACTTTACAGAGCTACTGGCATTTTGCAAGAGAACTCTGTTTCTGATGAAAATCCATTCTAATGGCATTAACATCTGCTCCTTATTTGGAGAATATTTTTAACTGTTCCCTCTCTGGGAAAATGAAAGATGCCACAGTCTCTTTCATGTTCTCACGGAGCAGACAAACTCAGCTGGTTTTTTTAAGGTCTGTTCTGAAATGCCCCAGTACAGTTCACTGCAGGGAACTCAGTGGATGCATCTCTCAGGGCAAAAAGCATCTGCATTCACCATGCTAGGAGATTTCATTCCAGGACACTGGCATGTGAGCAGAGAATTTATTTCACAGCTGAACAACACTTTGTGTATTAAATCAAATGCTGCAGGTAAAGTCTGGCAGCTCATACAGTAAGTTCTTGGAGTATCTCTCTTGAGTACTTATAAAAACAAGACTGTGCACTTTGTCATCAAATAATGCTGAACTGTCTCTTGCTATGTATTTTTTTCCAAGCCAAGTTATAAATATCCCAAGCAGAGGCTCTGCCATTTCCCAGTCAGTTTTCCAAACTCTTTCAGGGTTCAATACCAAGAATCCATCCTACAGCTATGATATTTATTCTTCCCTTCATTTTTTACATCTATCCCATAGTTATAACTACCTGGGTGCCTATAAAGAGCAGCAATGTCAAAAATTTCAATTTGCTCAATGAAACCTGTGAGTACCCAGCTCTGTATGTGGATTTATGTATTAAAATACAGACTCAAATTGAAATATGTAGGTTTGGACATCTGCATGTGCAAATCACAGAGCCACACACCACCAGCAGAATTTGCATGTTCACACTGAGACATTATCAGGCAGCAAATGCCTTATCAGAAGCTGGAACTATTTGCATGGACAAGCTCTGCAGGACTGGGAACTCAAACCTTGTACATTAGAATGCAAGATCCTGCAGCCCAAAATTATAAACACCTCCAAAATATGTACCTCCAGATAGGACTTATAGAGAGTTCATGCTGCATTCAGTCCTATGTGAGGCCTGCTTTGCTGAGACAGGATGGACTTGCATAGTGCAGGCAGGAGCCTGGTCCTCAACAGGGAGGAGAATTTCATTTTCTCTGATTGTCCTCAGTTTTTGAGGTAATATTATCCCACTTTTCACATGGAAAAGTTACTGACTGCATGTATGGCCGTGACAGTAAACAAAACAAACAAAAACAAACTCCAAGACAAGTGTTAAAATCATATTCCAAGGAGAACTGTCACTGTAAATTGAAACTTGATTAGAAAAAACATCTTTGCTGGTGTTTGCATTCTCTATTGGTCACTTAAGGGGAAATGAACAATCCAGAAAATAAAGCAGCACAATATATGAGAGACCATTCCCACCAAAGCACAGTTTTTGTTTTATGTCTTCACTGCTTTCAAATAAACACAGAGATGCAAACAATAGTCTCCATATAACCACCAGGATACAGACACTTTCTGGACAACTGGAATGGAGGAAAACATAAGATGGAAACAATCACAAAGGATTTATCACTTCTCCCTGTGCCCTGGCAGTGCCACAGGTGAGGGACAGACTCTGCTCTGTCCCATATCTCAGCCACCACCAGCAGAAGATGTTTCCCCACTCAATTCCATGCCTGTTCTTTTGTGCTTTATGCATTTCAGGGACACATGGCAATTCTCACAGCAATAAAAAAGCAATCTGTTATTCTGGCTTTCAAACTTTAAAGTTTGCTGTCTCTCATTTATGCCTGAATTATAATGGCTATTAATACATTGCAGCTTTATCAGAGTGAAGGATAACACTCAAGGCCCAGACTTGTAGGACTTCAGCTCACAGCCATGTAGGATAACAACCTGCAGAGCCCACAAAACACAAAGCTGCATAAAGCTGCCAATAATATAAATGAAAGCTCTCTTTGCCCCAACTGTTTCTGGCAGTAAGTAATTAATATGAGATTATTAATGTTGTTTTTTAAAACATTGGAGGCATGCTGCAAAGATAACTACTCACTTCAAGCTTGGCCACAAAAGCCAGAAGGAGCCACAGTGTGGTAGGTGTGGTACAAACACAGATGATGGATGCATCTCCAGGCAAAACAGGCTCTGCCTTGATTTTACTGCTGAGAGGGCATGGGTGGAGGCCCCAGCCACAGCTCCTTAACAGATTACAACAATCCTAAACAGCAGAGTGTGAAAGGTTGGATTTATTCACCCTGTGTGCCACCACATGCCAGCACATCCACTGTCCTGCTCCAGTCTGAAGCCAGGCTGGGTCCAGGCTTTGGGCTTGATCCTTCACTGCTGGGAGAGCTTAATAAAAATGTGTGCACAGGCACACATCTCTGGGAGGAGAAGAGCATCTATTGGGCCAATTTATGGAGATGTTCCTGTACCAAAAGCTCCTGTTTTATGATACTCTGAATTTTACTGGGGAGCAACATCCAAGCCCCAGTCAGGATCTCACCTCACAAACTCAGCTAGCAAAAGCCATCTCAATTCCACCAAAGGCAGCTCAGGCCACTTGAACAGCTCAGAAGCATTCAAAATGCAAACTTGACCAGAAGCAGAAAGTTTGGACTTTTTCTATCTCTGAAATGAAACTGAATCCTCAGACCAGGCCCTGCTTCATGCAGGTCAGTATTCAGTTATGCCCCTGTCTGACTGGACCAGTGATTTTTAATATCTGGTTGTGGCCCTTAGGTGTTTTAGCAGCAGCTTTATTTCACTAGCTGCACAGGGATTACCAGCTAACTGGATGCTCCCAGGAACTTTTGGAGAGCAAACAGTGTCAGTTTATTTAACAACTTTCAAAGTGAAACTAAAATCTTGTCCAAATCATGTCTCCTCTGATTTAATTAAAAGGCACCACACATGCTGCACTGCTCTGTTAATCATTAACAAAGTTAATTCAAGGCAGAAGATGAGTCTTTTCTTTCCTTCAAAAGCCTCCAGCCAGTGGAAAAATTAAAAAAAAAATTCCAAAAAAAGACCAGTACAGCATGATTTTTGTTAGAATGGTCAACACTTCAGTATGCTTTTCCCCTTTCTTCTGTATTTCTGATTCCTATAGGAATGCATGTTAAAAGAGAGGGGTTGGGTTTTTCTCTTCCTTGGCAAAATACCTTTCCCAAATTTTCTAAATATTGCCCTGTATTTACGTCAATATGACAGGCATTGGGTTTGACAGGAATCACATTGCTAAACCCACACAAAAATGCTTTGGAAATTAGGGGCTAGTTATACATTCAATTTCATTCAAATCCACTTCAGCAGACTGGCAGAGAGTGGATCTGAGCTGTGTTACCCCTCCACTTCCAAGGCTCCCAGCAGAGGTTCCCTTGGAATCTCTGTGCTGACTTTGAGACTCAGTCCTGAAAAATCTCCTTTGCACTCCTATCCCAACCCAATTTCTCAGTTTCCAAAATGAGATAGCAACACATCAAACACATCAAACTTTCTCTCCCTGTGCAGAAAGCCTTGCCAGCCTCTTCCAGGGAAGAACCAAGTAGGATATTAAACTGTGTTAGCAGTGTAACACCTCATGGAATATTCAAGAAAAAGGATGCATCCAACATCTATTTTCCCAACATTCTCCTTTCCTGAAAGAAACCAAACAAAACCAGACACACACAAAAAAAGGCTCACTTTCTTCTTGTCTTAGGGAAATCTAAACACAAAATCTTCCAGCCTCATCTGTACAATCTAATGGGATTTCCCTCTTGAAAGCAACAAAGGGTAGAGGCTGAACACTTCCACAGGGCTGTCATATCAGATCAGGATGCTGCTCCATCAAGGCTGCATTCTTGCCTCCAGCTCTCACCTAGAATTTTAGAGGAAAGCAGTGGGAAAAGAAAGAAAATGAAAAAACCCCACTGCACCTGGCCTGTGGAGCAAAGATCCCCCTGCACAGCAGAATTCCTCTCTGCCCCTTGCAGGCATTGCAGGCTCTCAGAAGAAAAAAAAATTATTTATTGTGTGGTAACAGACATAAAAGGGCATCAAGAAATTCAAGTTAAATCGCCACAGCACAGGACACAGAGTCAAGCTGCAGCAGGGGAGGTTTAGGTTGGACATTGGGAGGAATTTCTTCATGGAAAGGGTGGCTGGACATTGGAATGGGCTGCCCAGGGAGCTGGGGGGGTCACCATCCCTGGAGGTGGGTGAGGAAAGGAGGGATGTGGCACTCAGTACCACAGCCTAGCTCACTGTGGTGTGTGAACTAGGGTGGACTCAATCTCAGAAACCTTTTCCAAATTGATTCTGTGATAAAAGTTCAGTAATTGCATCACAGCATGTGCATCAAGGGCATAACACTGTGAGGGCTTAAATTGCTCCAGTGTGATAAAAGACCCAACTATTTATTTCTCTGTTATTTATGGGTTTGGGGCAATTCCCAGAGGAGATGCCACTCCTTTGACAATGGGAAGGGACCAGCAGCAGGTCCTGCCTCCCTGCACAACATCTGGACAAAGATTCCTGCATCACTTGATGCAATTTAAATTAACATCCACAACTGATACAGGAACAGCTGGCCTAGACCAGTTCTGAACCCAAAGGTAGTTGATATTTTGGGAGTGTAAGAAAGTGGCCAGAAAAGAAACAAGTGTAGTAGCAGTAGTAGTAGTGTGATCCTTTGCTGGTATTTTATTCCTGTCAGCATTATTTAAAATGCATTCTTCTTAAATAGTCTTTTTCTCAAACCAAACTTCATCCTCACCCTCCATTTGAATCCCAAACACATTTTTTTAAATGTACTCCTTAAAAACACAAAACCCACACTATATACCTCTCAAATAGCCCAATCAAATTATAGGATTTTTTTTTTCTGCATTCTTCCTTAGCAAGAAAAATACTAATAATAATATTCACTAGACAGGAGACTATTTTTATGTTTGCATTTTTATAATTTAGGACAACAAAATAGGGACACTTTTTTAACCATTATAACATTTTGTTATTTTTTTTCCCTCTAAAATATTCCCTGAGAAAGATCTCTCATTTATGATAAGATGTAAGAAACAGAATTTCAGGGGCTACAAAATTCTTTGAAGAAAGGCAAGAGAAATTGATTCAACTGGGAAGATAAGCCCTGATCCTCAGCTGTAACTTAGTTATTCCTGATGCACATGACCAGGCTTAAGAGGTTAAACAGTGCTTGGGTGCTTTTTTTGTTTTTAGAAACTCTACATTTAATTGAAACTGGAGATAAAGAAAATGATCCTTTGATGAAGGATGAGCAGGGCCCTGGCTTTAGGCATTTTTCTTATCAAGATGGACACGTTGAGAACCCACCCACCAACATACCAGAAACCACAGCTGGCAAAAGCTGGGAGCAAAGGCATTTCCTGCCTTCTCCCTCTCTAGCTGAGGGCCAGATGCTTCCCATGCCTTCCCTAAAAGCACAGCACCTAAAAGGATTGGGATTTCTTTGCATGGTGTATGGAAAGGCCAGGCAGCATCCCAGCCATGCACTCAATCAACATCAGCCAGGTCATGGTTTCTTCCCTAATTCCCAGCTCCCTCTCCTCGTGGCAAACTGAACCAAGGAATTGTTTTTCCTACCCCATCACCTCATATGTTACAGTTTAAACCTGCTGGATTAATAAATGTGCTCCCCCCATCCACCTGGTGTGCCAAAATATCACCAAGAAAGCAAGAGCAAACATTATTGAAAAGAGGTAAATCTCACTTAGAAGTGAAACACTTTTGAAAGTAGAAGCTGGAACCTTGCAAAAAAGGTTTCCTGACCAAAAATTACCACAGAGATTCTGAAAGTTATACAAAGTATTCAGTTAAAAACCAAAAAAAAGCAACCAAAACAAGCTGAGGCTGGTAATTTCAAGCCTGAAAATACTGAATAATAAAGGATACACAAATTTCAAGTGCCATTTGTATGTGCAGCTCTCAGACAAACAGAAATAATTCTAGTGTGTGAGGCCAGAGATGCCAGCAGCTCTTTCCATTTACACAGACAAGATCCATGCTTACAATAACCCCCGCTCCTAAAATCCACATTATTTTTTGTCAATCCAGCACATGTCATTGGACATGACTGTCTACTAAAACCAAGCACAAAGCAAAGGAGAAAAACCTCTTGCAGGGAGAATATGCCTTCAGCATGCCAAAACCAGATTGCCAGAGCGTCCCTAATTCTGCAGGCTTGGTCCTATATGTGCTGCAGTCCTTTGCTACTTGATGAACCCAAATGTATGCAGCAGGATTGACTGGAAAAATCAGTGATAAGGGAAATTCACAGTTGCAGGCATGGTTCCTCTATCCAGTGTCATTTAGGGCATTTATTTTACACTTAGCTCAAAGCCATAGCTTTTTTCCTGCTGACTTTCAGATAGCTGGGATCAGAAAATAATGCACTTTAAACTGTGGCAGAAAGATCTGGAAACCAAGTGGGAAATGCCTACCAAATTATTTAACAATTCAATTAAATTAAACTTCAGGTAAGGAAACTAGGAACTCTGCATGGAAGAAAACTGATTTGTTCCTATCTTCTGAAGGCATCTAAACAGCAAGATTTTGCCTACATATGTTTACAACCAAGCAGAGGATTCTAAGGGAATTGCCTGAAAGAAGAGGTCAATCATTACTTGAGTGTCCTCAGTTGTAGGAATTGTGCCACTGAGTCAGGATTAAAGGAGACAGGGCCAAGGTCTAAGCACTAAGCATAATCTTTGCTGCCTTGTGCTGCATCACTCCACTTGCTTTCTCAAGAGGTAAATTAAGAAAACATCCATTATTCAAAGTGATTTAAAACATTCCTTGATATTCTGCTTTACCATTCTCCATTTGTGACCAGATAGCTCACAAACACAGGTGGGAAGAGAGACTGCTTGACTGAATCAACAAAAATGACCAATTACAACCTTCCATGTGCTGTGATTCTTCCCCAAAAGACAGGCAGGATAATGGCATTTCCAATCCAACTCTCCACAAAACCACAATAACATCAGATGCCCTGCCTTGTCTCTACATGTTTACTACCACCATATCTGCAGAGAGCCCCCTCCAAGAAAAACACAACCCAGCAATGAACAAATGAAGAATGCATTTCACAATTTCACACACAGCATTTTGCCAGCTGAATCCATCCATGACACTGAAAGATTGGGACACATTTTGTCCCAGTGAGTCCCAGAGCTCATGTGCAGTTCTCCTACCCACTCTGCAGACTCAGACAGGTCTAAGAATAGGAGCCAGGATTCCCTGGCTCTTGGCATTTGTGGCAGGAAGAGAAATGATGGGAGCTGCTGCAAAAGAAAGCAGAGGGATGGCCTCATCATCCAAAAATGTGTGCATCAGCTCAAGTGCCACCAGCAATGAGAGCAGTCCCAGGTGGATCAAGTCCTGGTTTGGGTGAGAGATGTTCCCACCTTCCCAACAGACAGCTAGCCCCAAAACACACACATATAAAGGATTTTATTAATTCTGTAGCTTCCCTTTATTCCACCAGTTTCTAGACCAGTTCTGAACCCAAAGATTA
This sequence comes from Aegithalos caudatus, assembly GCA_013389925.1. NCBI lineage: Eukaryota > Metazoa > Chordata > Aves > Passeriformes > Aegithalidae > Aegithalos > Aegithalos caudatus. Next base: position 1,221,801 of record WEIU01019290.1, read on the forward strand.
ATAGCTAGTTGATATTTTGGGAGTGTAAGAAACTGGACAGAAAAGAAACCTGCTCCTCTCAGGCTGCTTTAAGAAGGTGTTACTGATGGTGAAGTCACTCCAGCCTGGTCTGTATCCCACACCAATTATGTCAGCTCACCTTGCTGACATGAGCTGCTCCAGCCCCTGGCTCTGGCTCTGTTTTACCCTCTTGGCACCAGATCTGCTCCTCTATTAATCCAGCACTGGTGACTGCCACCTCCAAATGATGTCCTCAGAAACAAACATCACCTGCTGTTTCTTTTTTTTCACTGAAGAAGGGTGACAAATGTCCCTAAAGGAAATATGGTGAGAAGTGAACCCAAACCTGGGGTCAAATTGACATCTTGTATCTACAGAGGAAAGAAAATTATCCTTTCCCTTTCCTGCTCTGGCTCTTTCTTTCTTTTTAGCTCAAGTATTAGGCAGGCAAAAAGAACAGGTTATGATAGACAGGTAGATATTATTACTTTATTATTGGTTTTTGGCCACATTTGCCCTATACTGATCTTGGCTCCAGCCATATTATAGCAATGTTAAAAAGAAAAAAAAAAAAAAAAAAAAGAAAAAAAAGGGAGCAAGATTTAAACAAAGAGTCTTTAAGTACCAGCAAAGCTTTCAGATTCAAGCTGTCATTCATGCCTTTTAAAGCCATTATTTTAAAAAATGTTTATGCATCAGGGGCATTTCTTCTACACATAAAAATTCTTGAAAAACAGGAAAAGGAAATTAATGCTTCCTTTGAAATTAACTATTGGCAGAGTCTTGGGTCTCTTACTGTGATACTCTATGGTCCCCTTACCTTTGTCCATATTTACAAAAACCTGTGTTTATTTTGAAGTTAAGGTCTGAACATTTTTACTGATGTCAAACACTTTTTCAAGGTTATTTTCAAATTACCATCAAATTACACGATCACTCTAAACAAACCATGGTGCTTTCAGAATTAAATTTCAAGGAATTTGCAAGGTCTCACCAAGGCCCTAGGATGACACAGCCAGGCATCACTTCAACACAGACCAGTTAGCAAAATCTCTTGTCCTGGCAGTGTTTTTCCTCTCTAGCAATTTCCATCCACTCCATAGCACACTGCTGATGCTTTAAGTTTTATTTCCCTGTATCCCGGGTTCTGTGGTGCCCAGGGTGCAGCTCTGAGCTCACAGTCAGGGTCACTCAGCTCTGTACACAGCAGGGACACAAAACAAATCCTTGTCCTGCTGCACTCCAAGGACAACTTTCAGCCCCAAAGCACAAACAAGGGTGGCTGAGGGAGGAACAAGAAGGATGGGAGCTCCCAGCCTGGAGCTGGAATGGGACAATTCAACCCCAATGTGCAAATGGACCAAAACTGATCCAAGTGTGAGACCTTGTGACTGTTTGTCCATTTTGTGTCCATTTTGGGTCCATTTTGGGTCCACCTTGTGTGTAGCCCTGGTCAGGCCCTGTCCTGCCCAAGGTTTATCCTAAAGGCCTTCCAAGAAATCCCTACTTTATTCTCCAGCTCTGTCCAGTCTCTGTTCCAGGCCAGACTTCCCAAGGTATCACTGACATTCTCTGAAAATTATCACACACAGCCTCACTGTTTTCCAAGACCAAATGTATCCCCAGCCATCCAGGATAGAGGAAAAAGAATATCAGGAATAGACAAATACAAATGAAGAAAATGACACGAGTTTTACAGCTGGTCAGCTTCCCCCTGGGTCACCATTTCTCCACCCACAGTGAAACCATCAAAGGCACATTAAAGCTTTTCCTCTGACATGAATAATTCCTGTGAGGATGACTGTGAACTAGAGGTGGAGGGTGGTGGTGCTGAGAAGACAGCAGGGGGGACACAGGCAACACAAGGAATAATAACACAAAAGGACCCCAGGAAGACCCTGTACATTTATAAACATGCTGATTTTTAATCATATGACACTTTGGATTCAAAGCCACTTAGTGTGCATACAACTGCAATATCTAAAAATCCTGTAGTTACAACATCTTTCTTTCCTTAGGCTCTGGGAGGAGAAGCCCAAAGGCTTTTTACTCCTACCTCACAACTAAAAAATTTAGGATGCTAAACAGCTCAATGCAATGGGCCTAAAAATGGCATCATCTTTCATGGATCAGGTCTCATGAGTCATGTGTGCAGTAGCAAAATAAAAAAAAAAAATCCTGCTGGGGTGTTTTTATTTCCATGACCACAGTCCTAATAAGTGATATAGATTCTGTTATGATTACTGTGACCTTGAATATTATAAAACTACAGTCTGGGAGAGATTTTATTGTTGAAAAGCTTCATGTAGAAAAAAAAAAAAATAAGCTACTAATGATCATGACAGAAGGGAGAAATTTGATCTAGACACATTCTAGACAACAGAGAAAGGAGAAAAATCCTGAGATTGAATAAAGCCACAGTTCCATCACATAAGAAAGGCAAGGTAAGAGTGAAAGAAATCATTTGACTGCATCCCATCAAGTGGGAATGTAAGAAACTTGGAGCTCTGCAGCCAGGTTTTAGTGGATTCATTACACCTGGCAACCCTTGGAAGCTACTTCAGCAAAGCCACCTCTGAGTCAAGGCTGTGGCACATGCAGAAAACTTCCACCCTGCATCTTTGGCTTGGGAATCAAGACATCCCTGTGGCTGCAATCCAGCACCTTTCTTCTTGCTGACCTCCAATGGTTTCTGGCCTCCCTGCTGGAATAACATCCCTGCCAGGAGGGCACAACACCAAGTCCTCCTTCCATCTGGTTGCTGCTTTTTCTCCTGGGTTTTCCCCCAGAGTAGCTAAGCCTGTTTATTTCATATTGTACTTCCCAGCTTCTTATCCAGGTGAGTTCTTGATGGTTTTCTGTAAAGACCTTCCAAGAGTACTAAGAGCTGCCTCGGGTAGGACATCAGCTGCCTTTGGGCAGAAGGTCCAGCCTTTTTTTCCTGGTCTGCTTGGCACAGGTCACAGCTTCTCCAGGGAGGTATGTGAGCACTCAGCCTCTCTCCACTCACCAAGCTCCTTTCTCTAACATTTACATAGCCTGGAAGATCAAATTTTCTGTTTAGTAGTCATGCTTAATAAGCTCTGATCTTCAGGCAAGCAACATTACATGTGGGAAATTAAGCCCTGATCTTTGTGATCATGACATTGCTCACTCAGCAGGCTGAACAGAGGTGCAGTCTGCAGTGGAGGATTTTCATTTTCCTATCCTCACACAATTCATTTTCTTTAACCATTAGTGCAGCAAATGAGCTGTGTGGCCACCAGCCCTTGCCTCCAGCACAGCAGCATTTCAAAACTGCAGGGTATGTGTGCACATCCACCTACATATTTATGTGGCAAGCACAAATTAAATAGCCAAATTAACAAAGTAACACGAGCTGTCAAAAACACAAATGCAGTTCCCATGGAGTCAGCAGCACTGTTTTACAAACAGGGGCAGGTAGGTTACAGGCCATAAACCCTTATCAACTGTGCAGAGCAAGAGAGGTTTGAAATATCTTTCATCTAAAAAAAAAAAAAAACAACAAAAACCAAAACACCATCCCCACAGGCTAAAAGATGCTCCAGGGCTGCTGGCAGTAGCAGGGAGCTTGGGTGAGGTTTTCAAGAGCGCACAAATTGTCTTTTGTGCAGCCCCATGAGATCAAAAGAGATTTCAAAGGCAAATCTCAAGAGGTACTGAAATACCTTTTAAAATCTGACTGTGTGTACAGGACAGACCTCACAGATTTTTTTGCTGACAAGTAATCCTTCATCCTCACAATCTAGGCTTCCCTTGTCTAGAAGGTACCTAATTCCCATTAATTGTTAGGTTTTGCATGTGCCAGTCTTTTTTTTAAGACTGAAGAGAATTGAAAAATAAAAAAGGTCTAACTAAATTGCATCACAGGTGAACTGTGAACTTCTCTCAAAGTTTTCTGGTTTTTTGGCAAAAAATCCTGGAGCAGTCAAGTCTGAGAGCAGATGGAGAATTTCACCACCTCCAACCTTCCACCCAAATTTCTGTGCAATATTCCCAAGGGAATTCTCCTCCTCAGGTCAGAGCTCAGTGCTTGGTGCCCCTCAGGGAGGGACAAGACACCTCCACCTGCTCAGGACATTTTAATTTCAGCAATAAAGAAAAGATTTCATCTGCACTTCAAATTGTATCAAATTATACCTGCTTTCAATCTGGCCCATGATCTGCACCTCACTTTAATTTATTTTTCATTCATTTTTCATTCATTTTTCCCATATTTGATGATTTTGTAGATTGAAATTATATATTGGCTTGTGTAAGAACAAGCTTTGTTATGGACCATGTTTTTGCAAGTATAGTTCAGCATAATGCCTTTTTAAATTCTTTTTCCTGGTCCAGCATTAAGTATTGGTACAAGCAGCAGCTCTCACAAACTCTGCCCAAAAAAAGCAGAATATTTTCTGTGGGAGCATAAAAGAGATTGGCCCCTGTTATTCTAACAAGCACAGGAGTTCCATGCTGGAGAGAAATAAAGTGCTCATTCATTACCCAATTTACAGGGACAGCCTGGTGAGATATCTCGTTTACATTCTGATAGCCCCATGAAATGAACTGAATTCCCACACACTCACAAAAGGCCAAAGTTAGCATTTTCCTTTTTAAAAAAATAATAAACTCAAGACTGCCTCTGGAGCAGATTGGCTGCAACCTTGAACCTTAAAGGAAATAAGAGGGAGAAAGAGCAAGCAAGGCACACATCATGAGAGGGGGTGGGGAAAAAGCTAAGGGCACTGGGAATGGAAAATGTGGGCATTAAAAGAATTTCCTACTCTAAACAATGTGCAAAGTTAAAAATATCTTCTCCTGAGATTATCCCCAGCGTAAATACTCACGACAGCTATTTATAGCTGTCTGGTAGCCTCCAACAAAGATTTTTATTCCAACAAAGGAGCTATATACAAATGCAGGACCTGTTTAAAGGACTATTAAAATGGAAAATAAACCACTCTTGCGTCAGCTAGCCATATTGGTACCTGTTTCCAACTCAGTCTAAACACAGCTTTCCTGAATGCTGACAAGGGAGCTTTAAGTACTCAAGGGAGGGAAGAATAAAAAAAATTAAAAAAAAAAAAACCTTTAGCACATTTATCACAGGCCAAACACCCAATTGTCATCAAGGCTGACACCTGAGCACTGCAAGTGCTGAGCTGAAATCAAGAGTGTGCAGATTTCCCAGCCCAACCTTGATTGCCCAGGAGCTCTCCCACAGCAGGAGTCTGGAGCCAGGATTGCCTGGGACAATTCAGGAGGATCCCCACACCCTGGATGTGATCCTGCACCACTGGGGAATCACCTGGCCCTCAACTCGTGGGAGACGCTTCAAAAATTCACTCTTATCGTGTTCTTCCTCCTTTAAATCTTTTAACCAGCCTTAGTTTGATCATTCCCAGTACTTGCCAACATATATTCTTACTGTTATGGTTGCTTTCAGCTTTGAAAAAGGAAAAATAAAGTTGCTAGTTAATATACTTTTATAAAATCCATGGGAGGTTTCATTTAGGTAGCTCATGACAGTGGATTGCAGCCACTGCTGGTATGGATTTTTAGGACAAGGTACACATGTGATCCAGGTGGGACAAGGGATCCACAAACCTGTACATGATAAAGGGCAGGTGTCCCATGAGATTGGCCTAACAGGGTCACAAATGCCCCACCTTAAGGAACTCTGTCCTTCCTTTTTTTGTCTCAGGCAAGCAGTAACATCTTGGAGAGTAGAAGCAGGTGAGAGATTTTGCCTTGTTCTTTTCTAGTTTTCCCATAAAACTTGTCTTTCAGTGCAATCCCTGTGCCTGGGTCACGTTTGCCAAGGACTCTGCAGTCAATCTGATGAGTCCTGACCACAGTTTGTGTTATCTGTAATTGCCTGCCTGCATGTCCTGCCATTTCCCTGTCAATCAGCTGTGCACACCCTGTGTTAATTAAGACAGCAAGAATTCCAGAGCAGAGGTCTTTCCCTTCACTGCACATGTGTAAGCAACTTTGCAGTACAGCTCTGCTCATAAAGTTCAACTAAAGTATACTTTTCAGCTCAGCTCTGCTTTGGTTTCAGTTTGGCTCCTTCAATTCAAGCTAATATTTGAATTTTAAAAAGAGTTTTGAAAGCCATTATTTGGACTGATTTGCTGTTCAGGAAAAGAGTAACAGCTTAAACAAGATTCAAGTCCACATTTAGTTTAAGCTTTTGATGTTGGTTTCCAGTTTGTGCCTCCAAATGCTACTGAAAAGCACTGATTTGAAGTTAAATACACCTAGTAAAATGTGTTATGGCTGCCTAAGTTAAAACACTGATTTGAAGTGCAGCAAAAGTGGAGTTACTGAGCACAATTTGGGGACACCAGGGTCAGAGCTCAGTGAAGGCAAGGCCTCCACCCTTATTTCTTAATGGAGCAAACACCAGAGAATGTTCTCCATCTGGAGAAAATCAGAACTGCTCACTGTCACCTTGCAGGAAATGTAGAATTTGCCCCTTTCCCCATTTCATACATGAAAAAGAGTTTGGGGTAAGCATTCCCAGTTTTCAGCTCCCTTTCCTAGCTCCCCATCAGCCATGCACATTTTCATGAAAAACAAGCCTACAAACATTTCATCCAGTTTTATAATGAAGTCAATCAGAATTTTGCTGACAGTAGGAACAGCAAACAGGCACCTTGGAATGAGATAAGACTCTCTCCCCATTTACATGCAACTCTCCATGGAAGCAGAGCAAAGCCTGTGCAGCAAAATAAGCTGTTTGGAGACATGGAATTTTAGTGGCAGTTTAATCTATCACACACAGTTCAGCAAAGTAATGAGGAGCCAAAAAACCACACAAGTGCTCCAGACTGACATCCACATTTCACTCATACTGTATGGTTTTAGGCACAGCAACAACCATAGCTGGAGAGTACAGTACATTCTGTTCTACCAATGGCAACTCAACAGCATCATCCCCATCTGGCTCTCATTCCTTCTGGGATCCATATTATAGCTTTTGGAACAGGATAAGCAACTCTTACCCCACAACCCTCCCCAATTTCGTGGTGAACAGCTCACTACTCTCAGCATATTTAATTGATAAATAATGGGGAATGAGGCTTGGGAGGAGGAAGTCTAACAAATGGAGTTGGGTTACATAAGCAACCTTTTTTTTTTCCCCCACCCCCAAAAAAATCTTAATTTATTATCTGTTCCCAACATTCACTGAATGCACAGGCTCAGCTGCCACATTCTCCTCTTCTGCCTAAACAGGGTTGCAGGCAGTTCTGTGCCTTTTGAGGCTCTTTCTTACAAGGTGAAGTTGAATTTTCCCCAGTTTATGAGAGACCCAAAATGCAGTTTGCAAGCAAGCTGCAGAGCAGGCTGTTCTGTAAGAAATCTCCCAGCTGTTCCCTGCCTTGGAGAGGAGATGTGCTCCTGTGGCTGAGACATGGCTTCTATTCCCAGGTCTGCCACTAAGTGATTAAAGATGGAGCTTGAGGTAAAATGTGTTATGACAGCCTAAACCCACAATGACAAAGGGACATTTACAAGAAACAGGGTCATGGGTTTAAAGGAAAAAGAAAAAAAAAAAAAACAAAGAAAAAGACAAAAACAAGGAAAAAACACTATCTGAAATGGCCATAGCTGCTGTCCCAGATGATGAATCCAGTCCACAAATGGCAGAAGAGTTCCTTCAGTCAAAGGCTCTGGTATTGCTCCTGCCCTATTCTCTGATTGCTTTCCCAAAAATGCAGCATCATGTTTGTTAGTTTTGGACAGAATAAGTCTCCAGATGTCTCCCACGTCCTCCTCTCACACACTTGCTCAGGAACATTGAAGTGCCCCATCCACTGACCATTCCAGATGGGACTCTAAAGCTCACACAGGCATTTGGAAAACCCTTCAGTCTCTTCTGAAAGGTGAGGTGAAATGCCACAACATTCAGTAGAAGGCAGCTTACAAGGAGTTCTTACTCCTCTCCAGCTTCTGAAAATGTTTATTAAGAACACAGCTGCTCCACAAATGCCCTCCAGCCCATGCAAATCACCTCATGCCATCTCAGTGCCAGCCTGGAAGTCCAGCATTGTCAGGATATCCACCTTATCACCTCCCTTGCCAGGAGAAGTCATCAGCAGACACATTCCAATATCTCCCTATCAACACACCCAGGAGCCAACAGTGAGTGGCAGAGACAAGCCACGGCTCCACATGCAATTTTCCCTGCAATAAAACATACACACAGAGTTCTTATCAAATGTAACAGAGGTGGGCCAACCTCCAAAGACCTTAAAACTTATGGAGAATGATTCCTGAAGTCTATGACTAAGGCTGCTTTTCATGGCTTTTCCTTCCAAAAGTGGCCTGTACCAAAGTACAGTGCTAAAAACTGTGGGCCTGGATGATTTGCACTTAATTATCCAAATTCTGCAGCTTGGAGAAGATCTGATAAGCAAAGAGACAAGCAAAAAGTATTAATAGAGTATTAATAGACCCCCCTCTGATAGGTTTGTGGCTGAGCCCCTCCTCACTCCCCATTTGAAAAGCTACAGGAACAGCACTAACCCTGCTAAAAGGATGATGCAGGGATATATACATTTAGTAAATAACTGACAGAATGCCAGATGCTATGGTTATAGAGATGTACAAAGCAGCTTTCGTCATGAGAAGCACCACAGCGCTAAAAGGAGGAGTAAAAGCAGTAAAAAAAAAAAAAGGCATTAGTATTCCCAACAGAAGGAATCACTTTTAGCTACCTTTCAAGCAGTCTGCTCTGGCCAGATTTCTTTATGCTTACATGCTTACTTCATCTAGTTAAGCATTTCAGCTTTAAAGAGTCTGAATTCTAACAGCAAAGAGGTTGGTCCTATCAGCAAAGTCTCAATTTTAAACCCACTCTGCAGCTCTGTTTATGCTGTGCTGCAGAAGAACAACTTGGAGGCACTACAGAAGTAGGCTGTGAACACAGAAATCCTCTCCTTGTGAAAGGTGACATGATAACAGCTTACACTTAGAGAAGCATCTTTCATCTCAAATTGTTTTACAAACTGTAGAGACACATCTCCAGCAGAATGCAATTTCTGGCACTCCAGTGAGACAAGGAAACATTTTTAGCTAAGAACACTCCATGTTGCCCATTAAAATGGCACATTCTTTACCTCAGAGGACTGAAGAGCTCAACATTTACCATATGCAAGCCAAATAAAGACAACATGCAGAATATTTTGATTAAAAACAATTGTCTGGGACACAACCGGCCGAATTTACAACGTGTTGGGTTGCTGCCGGATGTCAATAGAGAATGAACACATGCTGTCAATTCAGGCCTTGGTAATTAGGAAAATGTGGATGTTTCCCAAGTCTGCTTCTCTGTAGGTAGGACTAAAGGGCAACATGATGTCATTTCCCTTTGCGTAGGACTCCCTATTGACTTCCATAAAGAACTTGGCTGAAAAACTGATGACAGGGTACAGCCCGAGCCCAGGGAAGAACAACCAATAAATAAATGAGGATGGGCTGGTGATGGAAAAGTCATTCCTAGTCACCAAGACATCTTAGCAGAATTTCTTCCAGCAGTATAATGAGGATGGGACAGATGATGCCTGCTCTCAGTTATACCAATCCCTCGAATCCAGAGGAATTATTAAACGTGCACAACCATCAAAATCAGGATTCAGACTGAAACAAGGGCAAGCTTTGAACATGGAATAGCTTTGAATGTATGAGATGGGCTATTAAATGGATCCCCTGAGTTAAACTGGCAGCCAACCCTTTCCTCCTAGATCTACCCTGCTTTAAAACACATTCATTCATATTTGCTTGAATTTCAGAATTCTTCTGTTATCTTCAAGCAAAGACAGGAGTTTAAAAGCTTTCATCAACTCAACTCTACATTATGTGGTTTTTGCACCACTTCTGTGCATTTATGCCTTTATCTCCTCAAAGCAAGATATTCTATCCAACAAAACCACACAGCCAACAGACTGAGAAGTCACATTTCCCCCAAAGTCAGCATAACCACAAGCATGCAGGACCTATGATGATATCAAAGGCAGGACATCAGGATCTCATTGTGAGTATGATGTGAGCACCATAGGTGAAGTCAGGATGGAGCCAGCAAAGCAACAGGGAAACAGATGAATAAAGTTAAGCTTTCAAGATATGAGTCACCAAAATAACACCTTCAAGCACTTTTCTTTACTCAGACAGTGTCAGAGCTGGTGGCACAGCTGAAGTCTTTCATTATCTTCATAGTTTATTAGATACTGTATTAGTCCAGCTGATAATAATCAGTAAACGAAAAATTAGATTACAAGTCCATTGAATTTGCCTAAACATTTCAGGTTTGCCTTGAAGATATATTTTCTTCATTCAGTTTATGTCTATCCTGCACTTATATTCAGGCCTGAAAAAACATGATTATATTTTCATTACTTAGTAGGAGGTTTTTCTCATATTAATTTAATCACCAATGTATTCCTTCTCGTTAGAATATTGAAATGACTCATCTGTTCCATCAAAAATTTGAGTGAGAAATGAGACTATAGCCCTGAAGGAACTTACTCAATCCTCCAGTCTAAGATGATTACATGCTAATGGGAGAAAAGACTCTCTAGCTTGTACAAGAGAGAAGGGCAAGGGGGTGGAATTAAACCTTTTCCTTAAACAAATTCATCTTGTGGCATTCCAGCACAGACAAACCCTGCAGCTATCATAACTCACTGGTTTGAAAAGGTCATTAGAACTCATTTTGCTGGGAGAAGGAAGTACCAAATCCATGGCCATGACATGTAAATTTACCCTTGGTATTGCTGTGGGATGAGCTGATGCCTGAAATCCTACAGAGGAGATTCTGAGGGACATTTTTTGGGAAATGTCAGCACCCACACACACAATTTTCCACAGGATAGTCACAAATCCATCCTGCAGCTCCAGTGAGTGCAGCAACAGCATCAATGCAAAACACACAGAACTTCAGGCCCTGCTTTTCCCCCCTTCTTTCTATGTTCCCCTACCCAACTATTTCCTTCTCCTTCTCAGAACAGCCTGGATGTGTGGGACCAGACACACTCAGAAAATAAGCTGCAGTGGGAAGTATTTTGTTATCCATGTCTCTGACCTTCAGAGGAATACCCCACTGTGCAAGCTGGACCATAAAAGGAATCCATGTGTATCCAGTGTTTAGAAAATCCATCTCCTCATCTTTCCCAGCTCTGGTACTGCCTTATTAAGACACTGAAGTTGTAGCTGTTGGAGAATCTCGGGAATGATCTGAGCAACAGTGCCCAGAACGAGCTTGCTGGGTTGTGTAGGCTGAAAGTGAACTTGAAAAAGCTGTGAGGATTGTTCATCTTGGTGATCCCCAGGCTAGTAAAAAAAAAAAATCCTATCCTAAAGAAACTACAGTCATCCTATTCCTGTGGAAATATGATTTTTCTTTTCATTTCTAAGAAATCAAACCTTTCCTATGTGGGGAAAAAGGGACAAAATAGACTGCAAGGTTGAAGACTTCATCTTGAGGGATGGCATGAGGTGGCATGCCAATATAATGGTTTAATCATCTCATGAGGAGCCACGAGGACAAAAAACCCCCTCCTGTATATGGATTATGGAAAGGGCTTTCCTCTGCAGTCTCTGCTCTGGTGCTCTGAGGAGATGATGGGCACTAAGTGGGAGGAATAGAGGCAGCCTTTTGTGGTGGTTCACCTCCCAGCTGTAAGCATTTCTGTGAAAATCTGATGGCTAGGTTTTAATTAACAGTTTTGGAATTCAGGTGAAGATCAAAAACAAATTTGTGAGGTTTGCTGCTTGTTGGTTTTCTCCTCTCCCAAAAGGTCCATTTCATTTAAAGCCATTTATACCACCTTATTTCTTTTCTCTGCCAGAAACACAGATGGAAAAAAGTTTTATTCTTTCATTAAGTAAGCATTCTGCTCTGGAGCCAACTTCAGCCTGATATCTTTCTCACCACTATAATTATAACACTGCCTTTCAGAAATTCCCAGGATTGATACACTGAGTATCTGATCTTCTCCCTATCACTAGAGGGCTGACAGTGTTATAAATGAAACCAGCTTGCTCCTGTTAACACTGTCTGCTCATTGGAATTCTGCTCAAAAACACCCTCCCAACCCCAAAAGATATATTCCTCCAAATTAAGCTATCATACATAGGAACCTGTCTTATGGCAGGAAGATGTGTGTGTTGTGAATACATAACTGTGTGTTCTCAGTGACCTTAGAGTGCATCACAGCTACAGAGTCCTTGCTCCTGCACAAAAACAGCAGAAAATGACTCAAACATGGTTTGAAAGTGAGTGCATGAAATCTGTGCAAACCTCCCAGTGCAAATGTGACTGGCCTTTCCCTGCCATGCTGTCCCACAATAACACCTGACTTGTGAGAGGCTCAGCTGACAAGCAGGAGATTCAGTCATGGTGGTGGTTTGGTTTCTTTCCACTCTGGGCATTGAATTGACTTCAGAATTTGCCATGGTAAGTATGCATCAGGTTCAGATGGTGAAAAGAGGGCTCACTAACAAGAGAGTACTTGCTCAATTCAATCAATCCATGCACCAAAATGTTGTCTCAAGCTGGTGGAAGAGGGGAGTAGGAGTATGGAGAAGTAACTTAACCAAACCTTTGGAGAAACCCTGCTTTTGGGTACCAATTTAGAGCATCTCTTCTGCTCTCAGCACAAGTACACAGCCCACCTAGAAGATAACCTTTGCTAGAGCAGACCTTGCTGTTTGCTTAAATTATGTCTGCATTGAAAATGGGTCACAGCCTACCATAAAGGAAACTGAGGCATGTTTTTGCAAAAAAAATGTTGGAGAAAAAACCAAAAAGACAAAATCCCAGCCCAAAAGATAGTCACAACTTGCTGTTGAGTTGCAGCCTTCCCTTGATTTTCTATGTCAGCATGACAAACTTGCTGGCCTTTTATTCAAGACTATCTAGCAAAGACTGTTATTAAGCAAGTTTGTTTGGACCAACCAACAAGTTTTGACATTAAAAGGAGCAAACCAACATCTATTTATATTTCCTTAATGTCAAGACGAAGCTAACCTTTAACTGTCACACACACTACCCACTGGTTTATACTTTCCAATAAACAAAAAGAAATGCATCCTGCTTACTTTTCCACTTCCCATCAGCATCCCCAGGAAGAGAAGGGCTCAGCTGCAACACCAACAGGACTACTGCTCCTTCTAATCTGCATTACTGCATTACTTGTGTTGACCTGACCCTCTGGGCAGGCTCCATGCCAGCATTCCTGGGGACTGTGCTGTCACCAGACTCCTTTCCTAAGAAAAGGAACTGCCCACCAACCTTATTTCTGGCCAGGAATACTTCTTGAGCTGTGTGCTGCTGAATTAATTTGCCCAAGAAGCACAGCAATGTGATGACTTCCTTCATGCTATGACAGACCTTGATCACGCAAGGACAATCTGCTGGCAGGAGGGATTTCCCTTGTTTAGCACGAGCTAATAAGTGGGTTATGATGAGAGAAATAAAGCTGCTTATAAACATTTATCTTCAGTGATTAAAAACTTGTTTAAAGGCACAGAGCCAAAAATGCAGAAGCTAATTGACCAAATGAGATGCTTCTGCAAGTTGAAGTCAGTTTGGGGTTGCATTTTCAAATCACATTTTTCCTCTGTGGTTCTTTGAACTGAGCTGTGAAAGGATGGCTCTGCCTGGGCTGCCAGCAATCTGATAGTGTTTACATAACTCTGCTTATTCGTGTGTAAAACTTGTTAGTGTTTGACTTCATTTAATCTATTATCCCTGCAAACCAACTGGCCTCAGATTTTTTAAAGGGAAATCTCATCTTCTGATTATCTGGTTTAATTTCAGATATTAGATCATAAAGATGTTAATAAAAGGCAAACTCATACTGAGAAGCAGATGCTCCTAGAAACACTCTGGCTAAATTTATTTTCATGTCACTCCTTTAAAGAGCCTTACAGTTGGGTAATAACTGCAATTTCTCTCATGTCTAATAACTTCTACCATTCTGAGCCCAGAATGTCCTGAAGAACAGTAACATAATTAAGCAATAAGTTCAACAAAATTCTTGTTCTCTTAGAAGAAGGCATTTAAATGTAGTAACTAAGAGATACCATTCCAAGTCTGCAAATTTGCACCTTTAATGGCTGCTGTTAGTTCTTCTTTCTACACCCTTGCAACACACATATGCAGCCTACAGAATATGTTACTGCAAGTTAATGTAACAAACATATTTGCCTGAAGAATATTCTTTAAAACTTTTCCTAAAACTCAAGGATATTCAACCATCAGCTTTTTTGGTATGGGAACAACAACATCCCTTTGCTTTTCTTTAAAAGAAATTTGTTGCTGAGCATCACTATTAAGTATAAGGCCTAATTTAGTGAAAAGAAGGGTTAATGTAGATTTTTTTCAGCCAAATCATTTGTATGTATATGCAAATTTGTAAGCATAAGCAATTTGTGTGATGAGGTAAACATATTCCTGTGCTGTGAGAATGCAATAAATTAAATTAACTCTGCCACTTGCACTAGATGTGGATATCAGGCACATGGAAAATGACTATGCAGCTGAGATCACAGTTACATACTCATTGCCTAGGAAGAAACAGAGATATAGGGATTTCCCTGCCTAAGAGTCTGCCAAAAGTAGACCAGTGACCAAGAACAGAACCTCTTTTATTCTGAGTCAGTTTAGAACAATGTCTTTGGTGTCTGCCACGTGGAGCTAACAGAAGTTGAGCTGTGTGCCCTGCTGTGGATGGCACAGGAAGGTTGAAGGCTCTGTGCCTTCACAGCCTTGGGCCAATGTTCACTTCATGTGGCCTTTTTGCATTTCAAGTACCTGAGGTCCTTTGTAAGAAAATTCTGGTGGCAGATACGACTTACACCGTTTGAAGGTGCAAGGACAGAGATGCAAGATTGCTGCAGCCTGCCCTGGCTTAATACACTGCATATTGCCAATCTGCAGCTAATTTACTAAATAGATGTAAGTTTTCAACATCAACATGGCAGGAAAGCCACTGATACTTATTTGTAGTGCATCAGCTACATTTCTTCAGACTCAGGATTCTCTTTGTGCCATACCTATGTTTTGGTCTAATCCTGAAAATCATGATAAAGTTCCATGTTATATTGGTCCTCACATGGAGCTCTTTTAAGCAAGTATGCTTGTAAGAGTTATCAATAACAAGCACTAAAATCTGTGTCTCCACACCTGTATTAGATATTTAAATAAAATCCAGCTCATGAGGTACATTGGTCCAGTTAAAGCTAATAAATTTACAGTAGGGAACAAAGGGCAGGTTTTCCATTGGCAGTAGGTGGGTTACCTGATTACAGGGTTGGAGGGGACTCTTTTCACCCAATAATTTCCAAAATTCCTTGGTGTTTCCAAGAGATGAAAGATGGGGTGTTTTTCCACCTGGCTGGCACAGTACACAGATGACAGAGTGATTTTAACATAGTATAATGCATAATCTGGATTATCATATGAAATACTAAGGAGCTGATTTTGTCTGCAGTGGGTTCAGCTCAGGGAAGTCTATATTCTGTATTTCTAGCTCCTTGGAAGAACAAAGCTGCTTTTGTGAAATATTTCTCCATAATGACTTGGAAGAAAATACAATCTGAAAAACACAAAAATTAACTGCTAAATCCTACTGAGTTTTCCATACACTTGGTTATTTCCTCCAGGGCATTTGAAGTGCTACAATAGCAAAGATTTCTTTGGTATCCACTCTCACTTGAGAGTGACTGCAGTGGAGAAGGTTTTAGTGAGCCACTGGGTCGTGCTTTTCTGCCTGGGTTAAGAATGAACTCCAAAAATTGCACACCAGAGATTCTGTGTGAAGGGCCAAACCCACCCCAACAACCCAAATCTGTCCTGTCAGTCCTGGAATTCCAGGCAGTTGTGAAGACAGGTTAACAGCTGGAGCACTCTGCCTCAATTTGTTCTCAACTCTCACACATCTCTAATCTTATTTATTCAGTGCTTTAATATTTAACTCCTGGGCAGAAGATGTCATGTCTCAGCTCTACCAAAAAGTGAGTATCTTACAGAAAGACAAACAGAAATCTCTAAAATATTTGCAACTTCAGGACATGTGAAGTTCATGGAGAGATAAAACCACGTTAGATTTTTTTCTATTAGCAAAGGAGGTTTGGAATAGAGAGGAGCACAGCCCTTAGGGGGACAGAGGCTTAACTTTTGGGGAAATACAGTTCTGAAATAAAGCATGAACATTGGGAAATGACATGGAACACATATACAGCCAGCTTCTCTTATGTTCAAACATGCACTCGTTGAAAACTTGCAATTAAAACTTGTATTAAGATCATACTCTCCTTTCCTCAACACAAACCTGAATTGAAGCATAGAGTCTGAAAACTTTTAATAAAAACACAACCACATGCCTGAGAATGAGAAATGGGCAACTCAGTGTTTCTAGAAAAAGGAAACCTGAAAGGAACCATTTTTGTGCAATTCCTGAACTCTCAACTCTGTTTAACATTTCTCACTAATGTACACCCCATACCAGTGATAACTCCACTGCAGGAATGAAAAACAGCTTCCAAAGTTATTTGTGGTCACTCAGCATTGATCTAAGGAGGACTCATGCTTGCCCACACCGTCCTGGACAGGAGAAAGACAATTTTTACTTTCTGTGGCTGACAAAGGTGACATTCCTTGCTCTCCAGAAGCATTAAAATGCTATGGAAACAAATGTCTCCAGTCTTAAACTCTCTAGAAGAGAATAAACGTGCTTCTCATTGTCCTGCAAAGATGTACCCTGCTGGTATGACCTTCTTAACTTGGTGAATCAGTCTTTTCCGTGCTACCAGAGCTACAAAAGGCTCAACAGGAGCACCAAAAAGCATGTGGAATGTCTTTCTGGTTCTCTACACAGAGCTGAGCTGAAATTCACTTGACTTCTTTCTCAGTTGTACCAAACTGGGATTAACCACATGTCCTGTTTTAGCAGAAGTTGCATTAAGCAATTTACTACCCCAGGAGACTTTTGGCCTCTTGCAGGCTGTGGCCATGCCCAACCTGCAGGATTTTATATTTTTTTAATAAAGAAATCTTTAACTAGTGCCTTCAGAAATTAATGCTGTCAGGAAGCATACAGCTTTGTGGCAATGCTTTTCTCTCTGTCCTGCTCACATACCCTTTCTTAGGGTGAATTTAGTAATATCTAATTGATCTAGAGAACCCCTTCTCTTTGCCATATTTTCACACCAGGATGACCAATACCTCTCCTTCCCCATGATATGATCTGAAATCCCTTAGGGAAGGGCAAAACTCTGGTTCAGATTCAAAGTTAAGCTTCAGCTAAATGGAGACCACCCTGACAACGACCCTAAGACCTCCCTAAAGTCTGCAGTATTGATGATGTGACAATGGAGCAAATTGGATCAGCTTCCTAGCATAATTAAAACAAACAAGCAAACAGAAAACCAACAAAAACACACCACCAAATGCAAACAAAACAACAACAAGCACAAAGCAGAAGTGAAAATTCACTGCTGGTACAATGGCAAGTCAGCCACTTGTAAAATTGAGGTTTAAGTTCTAAGGAGATGAACCTGAGAAATATTCTTTAGAGAGTTCAAGGGGCTTATTTTTGCTCTCAGTTATGCTGAAGTCAAGGAAGTAGGTCCATTGTCATTTCAAGAAGGATTTCACCTCAGTTTTTCAGTGCAGCTGCAGCAGACTGAA
Organism: Aegithalos caudatus; assembly: GCA_013389925.1. NCBI lineage: Eukaryota > Metazoa > Chordata > Aves > Passeriformes > Aegithalidae > Aegithalos > Aegithalos caudatus. The sequence continues at coordinate 1,239,508 of WEIU01019290.1, forward strand.
GTGAACCAGCAGTACACTCAGAAAACATCACCCCTCCAGACACACACAAACTCTGCCCAGCTCCAGGGCCAATTCTTCCAGTGGCAGCTACAGCATCAAAATGACAAAACCCAATGGTCTTATTCAAGAGAACATCTTTTACTGCCTAGGAAGAGGCACAAAGAAGCAGGTGTTAATTGTTTTTTTCCCTTGCTGAAAGCAATCAGCCCCCAGTGCTCCAATTCCACGTGGGATTTTTCCTGCCAGTTCCATGCAGCTCACTTCTGTGACAGCCCTGACACTCCAGCACAGCGTGTGCCCTTGGCTGGGAAGGAAAAGCCTTCATCCATCTCCTTCAGGGCTGCCACTGCCTCATAAATCAGCTGGCTGGAATAACTCAAGTAGGGCTTAATTCAAAGGCCACTGAAATCAGTGCAAATCTTCCCACTGACTTCACCTGAGGGTTTTATAAAACCAGTCCCAGGCACAGGAATCTCTGTCCCTGGGGAACAGGACAAAGCCTCAGCTTTGCCACAGATAAATTAAAGCTGCAGCACATCCCATCACCCCAACAGCTGAAGGTTTTTCCTCTTTTTCCCTGACCTCAAACCAGATACAGAATGCTGCCAGACAAGTGAACACTGCCATACTTTGTCCTGGGTTTCCCTGAAAAGTCTCCATCCCCCCAAGGTACCCGAGCTGGGTCCCTGCCAGGCTGAGCACATGCAATAAATCTGACAGCCTGGGAGAAAGCTGGACAAAGTCCCACATGGCTGCTGCTGGAAGCATGCCCCCTAGACAGGTCTGCATTGATAGGCCTCCAGAGATCCAGACAAATATAAATAGTTTAAAAAAAAAAAAAAAAACAACTGGCTGGACAAAATTTCTGGGTGGGCGCAGTGAGCCTGTGTGGGGAATCCAGAATGTCTGGAATACCTTGAAGTTTTAAGAACTTAAAATGCAAAAAAAACCAAAAAAAACCCCACCCTACTTCGTTTCTGAGTTGGTGTCAGTTTTTATCTGAGTTGCCACAGCACATAGCAGGGATGAAATGCAATGCTGGTCTTCAAAAGACAAAACGAGTTCTCAGGATCAGTCCTGAGCATATGAACCCAGAATGCCAGGGCTACACAGCACAACAAAATAGCATTTCCAGCAGATTCCTAATGGAAAAAAACACCCCAAAACACAAAGCCTAACACCAGACCTCAATGACTGAACTTACTGTAAGCTTCTCCAGAGATTAAATAGCTGGACATGAGTGGCTCCAGCATCACAGACACTTGGGAATCTGACAGCACATGTTCCCTGACCACTCCTAACACAGCCTCTGGCTCTAAGGCATGAAAACATCAAGGAACTCTCTTGGGCACATTTTCATCTCTCAGTCTCTCTTGGGGACAGGCATCCAGCTAGAAATTTGGGCTTCCCATGTACATTTATCCCAGGAAACCTCAAAATGCCTCACTGCAACTGGCTGAGGGACAAGCACTGCTGATGGACATGACATTTCTGGGTTTACTGTTCTACTCAGAGAAGCCTAAACAGTATTTGGGAGACCTGGCAGGCATCTTAGAGCCTACACAGACATCCATCTGTCCATCTCACTTGCAGCCAGTGCTGGATTCCCCACAGCAAAGCCACAGCTGGAGGGGAGGGCTGGGGAAATGGCCTCTGCTCAGAACTCATGGAAGAACACTTCCAACCTTCATCTGCCCTTTAGGACTGCACAACCCACTCCATAAAACACCTGAAAGTGTTCAGAGGCAAGTCTGGTAAGCAGATTTCTGCAGCTTATGACATGTGAGCATGTTCTGGTCGTATTATTAAAGGCAAAGATGATCCCCAAATCCCTAAAAATCTGAACTCCAATTGCCAAAACCAATGCAGCATCACAAATTCATTTGTTAGTAACTGCCCCAGTGCTGGCTCCTCTTCTCTCTGTGAGCCCTGCAATGGGGAAAGATGCTCAGCTCCTGCCCCACATTGCCCACACTGGGGCAGGATTTGGGAAGTCCCAGCTCCAAAAGTCACATCCCAACCTGAGAACTAGGCTCTGTTATTGTTAAGGCAAACCAAAAATAAAAAGGCCAGACTAAATTATTTTTAAGATCCTGAGATTTTTAAAGCAGTCTTGTGACTTTTAAGGGGTCTGACTCATTGTACTTGAATGCCTGAGGTTGGCAGCAGCAAAGGGAGTACAGCAAGATTTAGTGTACAGTAATTTATTGTTGAAAGCCTTCAAATGTGTGGGAAAGGGCATGGAGCACCTTTGCAATGACCAGGGAGAAAAAAAAAAGGCTCAAGCCCTTCTCCTCTGGCCAGGCTGCCACCAAGCTGCCCTCATCCATGAAAGCACCACACTAAATCCCAACAAAGCCACTCAGACATGGAAAAACCAATTCCCATGAGCAGGATGGGATACAGGTGACAGCCTGGATTTCAGCTCCAGTGGTGGTAAGGGCAGAGCCTGCTCTCCCCACCCCCTGTGGCTGTGCTTAAACCTAGCTTTCATTTTCTTTTATATCAGTGCAGTGTTAATAAACTAAATCAAATCTTTTTTTATCACTGAAGATATTACAGAAATAAGTGGAGCCTTTCTCCCCTGCTTACACCAGTGTAAATCATGAAATTTCATTAAAGCAAAGAGAAGTGTACAGGTGTAAAATGGGTTTAGTTAATGAAATGTCATTCCCAATACTTTCAGGGTATTTCTTTCATAAATTGATGTCATCACATCCACATCAAATTCTGCTGTCATTTCACCAAAGTAAATCTGTAACAACTGACAGCAAATGCTGCTCTTGTTGCCCACATAAAGTGGCTGTAAATGAATAAAAAGCAACAGGCAGCACAAGCACAACAGCAATGCCCAGTCATGGCAAACAATTCACACATGTGCTATACTGCATATACCGAGTGTATCCCAGCTTTCAATTTATATCTTATAACTTTAATATATATATATATAATATCTGATATATAGATATCAGGAAAAGCACAATCCCTTCTGCACAGCACCTGAGGATGAGCTTTCCTTTCTATGATTTCACATGGCCATAATTCCACCACCTTTGCTGTTTACATTTACCCACGCAGCAAAATCACTAAAACCCAGACATTTACATCAGCTTAAAGAAATCAGACAACACACACAGCCCTCACCTCTCCCACAACATCAGCCAAAGCTATTTTTTTGGCACATATCTACAGCACAGGGACTCTTTGGAGCTTGAGGCAGAAATCCTCATGGCCATGCTGGCCAAAGGCAAGGCAGCAGCAGCGTTTTCCAGCTGCAGTAACTCACCTCTCTGCTTCCAGGCGCATTTCCTCACGCTTTTGCCTCCTGAGCTCTCTGCGGCGTTCAAAGTCATCCATGGTGGGCGTGCAAGCGTTCCAAGCTCTGCAAGGATCCAAATCTAAAAGGGAGATGATCACTTAGATGAGAGTGAAAGCACAAGGGATGCATTTAAACCAACTGAGCCCATTTCGTTTTGATTTGCTGCCTTAGCTTCGCTGTAACTATTTTCTTTTTCCATCAAAAAAAAAAAAAAACAAACCAAAAAAACCTCAACTTCCTCAGTATTGTTGAGATAAACAAGATTAATGAAATGTCTTGTAGGATAAACATAGCCTGTGCCTGAAGTTTAGTTTCCTAGTTAAAATTAAATCAACATGCTTCAAGTAAGGACTGTATACATCTGCTAGCCGCAGACTCGCTGTTTGTAACGTCACAGCTCTTTTCCACTAACAAAAGCAACAATTCAGCAGGATTTTTAGCTTTAAGCTTCCAGTTTTTCGCCACAAGCAGCAAAAGCACTGCAAGAGAGAGTCCTTACTTTTTTTAGTTGCACAGAAAATTAAAAGTTCTGCAAAAGTTAGTCCGGGTCCGGCTGTTCCCACCCCCACCTTCAGAAATGCAAAAAAAAAAAAAAAGAAAATTAGAAAGGAAAGAAAAGGAAAAGAGTAAAGAGGGAGGGGAAAGAAAAAAAAGATACTAAAAAAACTAAGATAAATAAGCCACTGCTTTTAAATACCATCCAGGGGAAGTCAAACTAGGTACAAATCCTGCTCAAAGAACGAAAAGTAACAATTTTTTTTTTAATCATTTAATCCGTGCGTTTTGCCCGTGCCCTACCTTCTTCTTTATGATTCAGTCCATGAAGTATTTTCCCCTTTACAGTTCTTCATACACAAAGCCTTTCCAGCCTCGGTTTATATCCCATCAAGCCGACTATTACAGAATTCCCCTGCAGCCCCCAAACCAAAAATGACTACCAGAAAAGGGAAAGCTGTTCTCTTTTTGTCCCTGCTTTGTTTACAGAGCTGTCAGTGGTTAGTTAAACTCTGCCTGGAATCTGGCATTTAAGGCCTGCTCTAAGATTGTTTCCTGTGCAGGGTTGGAGGCCTCAGCTTCCTCTGCAATCCCAGCCCCGGCGCTGCACGCCCTGGATTTCCACCCTTCCAAAAAAAAAAAAAATAAAATAAAATCACTTTTCCCAGCCCAGCACTCCACAGGGAAAGCCACAGTGCTAAAACATCCAAAGGTGGCTCAGGAGCTGGAGGGAAACCCAAGCCAAAGTGCATTTGGGCATTGTTTGAAGCGTTCTGTTTGCAGATATGGAGATCTGTCTTTATATTCCTGCAAGGGCCAAGTGCCCTCCCCATGAAATCACTGGCACCAGCAAAGCCTTGCATGGCTTCGTGGCTTTTTCTGCACCCTTTTTTGGATTGAAGCACTGCTGAGGGCAGGGGTTTTGTGAAGGTTATTTTATTAGTTTACTTTCCCTGGGGGTATTTTTCTTTCTGATTCGTTCCCAGATTGGGGGATTTAAATTTTTGTTGTTGTTGTTGATGATGTGATTTCCCCCCCACCACGTTTGTCTGGGGTTGTTTTGTTGAGATTCCAAGGAAATGATATTTTTGCAAATATGATAGAGACACTACAGTTGCTGCTGTTTACCTTTTTTTTTAATTATTATTATTTTAATTCAGTTAGACCATATATCTAAAAAGCAAATTGTAACAAGATTTTTTTGCCAATCTTGTGCTTACTCTTAGCACTGGGTACTCCTTGAAGAACCCAGAAGAGCAAATTTTCCATTTTCTTTCCATTTTGTCCCAAGAAGTGTTTCCACCTCAACCCATGTGTATACAGCTAATTCTGGCCCCAGTTTCTTTGCTGGAGGACCTGTGATTTTCAGGGCTGATGTGGTTCCCCTTGGCTGGGGGACAGGGATCAGAGGAGGAAAGGTGTTCTACAGAAGAAGTTCAAAGCAGCACACTGTGTTTCTGTGCAATGACAGTGTCCTCAGGAGCTAAGGCTGTACCAGGCAGCAGCATTTACAGAGCACAGTCACCATCAGGGATTTAAACAAAGAGCTGGCTGTTAGCATGACAACTCACGTGCTAGAAAAAAGAATCCCAAAGATTTTCCTGCTTTGCCTCCCCAAAGCTTTGATATCTGATTTATGTGCACCTCCATCACCTCCTGCCCAGCCAGGCACATCCCTCTCTCCAGGCACACCCTTTCCTTCTGGGCTGCTCTGTGCACCAACATTCCCCATGTCCTCTCCAAATCCCCCACCCTCCCCTTTCTAATGGTCCTCAGCACCACTTCCCATCTCCAACAGCTCAAGCTCTTCCTCACAAGGAAGTCTGAGGAGCACAATAACAACAACCCAGAACTATTTCTGTTCTCCTCCCCTCTTTTCCTTCCCAGGAGCACTGGGGAGATTGCCCAGCAGTGATAAGGAATTCCCTGGTGCAGCAAATTTTCCCCATGCTCAGGGTTCTTTTCTGTGGTGCAGTGAAGATCAGATGGATGGATGCCCTGGGAGGATGTCAAGGGTTTATTCCAGTGTCTCCTCTCAAAGGACTGAGGCACACATGACATTCAGAGGGGCTTGCAGTCCAAATCTCTCCTTCAAAAATCAGGAAACCACTTTGGGAAATGGAGCTCAGTTTGACCTTCAGCTAGCAAAGCCATACTAGAGCAAGGAAAGGAGCCACCAGCCAGGAGGTTCACTCAAAGAAGTCAACAATAAAGTGCTACCCACTCTATCCCCAAAAATGACTGTCATTTACTGTATCCCCAAAAAGCTGTCATTTAGCCTGAGAACCACTAGACAATAACAAAAATCTATCTAAAAATTCTTCCCATTTCCACAAAAATATACCATATACATAATGCCCTTTTTTTTTTTTTTTTTTTTTTTTTTTTTTTTTTACACACAGTATAAAATCTAAGCTTTTCAGAAGACTCCAAAACTGCTTTACTTATTGATGCAGGTAGCAATTATTATAAGTGTTTTCTACAAGCCATTTCTTGGAGTGTGCACATTTTAATGCCTCCTTTTTTTTTTTTTTTTTTTTTTAAAGATGAAAATTGTTCATGAGTAAAAACCTCCTGGGACAAAATGTAACATTCCATCCAGCTCCCCTCCAGGGCCTGCCTTCAAAGTCACTTGTGAAAATGTCTGTGTGAGCTTCCAAGGTGTGTAAAGAAAATTTATTTTTTGACTCTTTGATTGTATATTTATTTTCCTCTAACACTTATTAAAAATAAGTTGGTGTCAAACCAAAAAAGTTTCATTTTCTGAAAAGAAAAAAACCATCCCAAGAAAACTGTTTCAAAAGCAATGTTTCATTCAACCTCAAAAAGAAAAAATTCCCTAGTTTTATTTTAAATATAAAGTTTTGGGGTTTCAAATTAAAATGGAAAATATTTTGATACCTCAAATTGGTTTTCTTCCAAATTATTTCTAGGTATGTTTTTCATCTAACTCACCTAGAAGACACCAATACATCTTTAAAAAGAATAAATATATATATTTATCAAGTGGATGTAGATGTCTGAAATTATTTGACCAGTTCTATCCACACCAATGTGCAAGTTACTGGAACATGGACTGCCCTTACAGTGTGAAAAGGTTCATCAGTTACCATTTTGTTTTTTTCTACTTCTACAAAACAAGACCCTCAGCATCTTTTCAGCTTGTACACCACTCAATTAATCTGAAGTAAACTTTGGGGGCTTTCCCACCACCAGATTCAAAAGAGGGACCTGTGGAAGAATTTACCTATACTGCCACATTGCTTGTATCAGAATCACAGCAAAGAATATGTCCTGAAAATATAATTTCTCCCCCCAAAAAACCCTCATCTCAAAAGCAACACCAGTCACTCCCTCCCTGTACTTCACAAAATGCCTTTGATCCTCAGCTGACTATGGTTTATTGCTAAAATCTGTTGTTTTTCACTGTCTTGCTAAAAATTACTTTCTTCAAAGACAGCCACATTTAACCCCTCACAGAACAAAGCACACATTTGCAAGTCCCACTCCCTTTATGTCTCATCCCAGGAGACAGTGAAAATTCTGCTTTCTTCAAGGTTTCAGGCAGGTAAAAAATCAGAGGAAGACACAGAATAATTGCAAATATATGGCAAAATATTTTAATAGCACTTGGTGGGGATATGATTTCTGTAAGCAAACAATAAGCTGGCTGAGTGGAAATACACACACAACCATATAATTGTATAATCCAGTGTGGAGAGCAAAATAACCTCCTGTTCTGGCTCAGATTTAAAACTGCCCTCACCCTATTCCCAGTAAAGGTTTCAGAGACAACTCAGCATCCAGGGGGCCTTAAAAACAGAGTCTGGCAGCAAGCAAAATGCAAATTTCTGCTCAGGTCTTTGAACAGAAATGGCTTTCAAGACCTCCCAGTCACTTTTCCACTACACTGCAGGAGCTCCCAGACTGAGACTGAACTTCTGCACCAGCTTCAACCTGGTTGAGACAAGGAAAAAAGTATAAAAACTAAAAAAAAAAAAAAAAAGTTAAAAAAGAAATCAGACAAAAATATATTCCCTGATATAGCACAGCCATGTGTTGTACAAGGCTCTGTGCTGGCCATGCCTGGTGACTGCATCTCACATGCACATTCCTCCTTACTTCCCCCTCAGCACAAGGACAGATTTCCCAATTCCCTCATCCACCTGAAGGGAAGGAAGGGGATTTAGCCTAAATTTCTCTGTAACAAGAGAAATCTTCTGTTGAATTTCCCACAGTATCCAGAGACCCCTGCACGCTGTGCCTCAGGTGTGTCCCCTGCCTCTCTGAGCCCATCAAGGCTCTCAGGCTGGTGGATAAAGTGGGACACCAGCACAGGTCCATCCTGCACTACCCTGGAATTCCAGTCCTGCAGGAGATGGTAGAAATTTCAGGACCCTTCCAAGTCCAGCTACACAAAGGTTTCCCACATGCTTGCAGATAAACCTTTGATTGTCCTCTGACCCATCCTCACTGCAAGGTCAGGTGGTGACAGAAAACCTAAGTTATTTCCCCTCATTGTCCTCTTTATTTTTCTTAATGCTGCCACCAAAACCATCAAATTTCTCATTAAATTTTGACTCAAACCAGGTCACTTGTACCTCATCAACCCAAGTGTCCCATTTTCCCATTGTGTCCACCTCAGGAGGCTCAAAGCCCTGGTGTCAGAGCATGGACCTTTCAAACATCAGCAAAGGACTGGCCAGTAAGAAGCATAAAGGATATTTTATTTAGCTGGCTAAATGCCATGACATCTACTGTATCCCTGAGACTGCCATTGCCCTTTCTTTCTACCTCCTCCACCTCAGAAGTGAAAACATAACCTCTTCACTGCCCCTTTTGAAGCTAAAAGCAACTCAGCAAGCAACACTCATTGTCCAAATGTGGCTTGTTTAATCTGGCACCCGTGAAATGCAGGTATGACAAGCATTCTACTGCAATATCTGGGAGAATTAGAGTTCCTTAATCTATCTTCAGTCAAAACAAATAAATGTGTTTTCTATTAAAATCTGTCAGAAAACATTTGGAAATTATTTTCATTGCTCCCCTGTTAATTCTGCTTTAGAAGCATTCAGTGCCAGTCAGGTCTTTCAGAAACAGGCATGACTTCACTGAAATCAAAAGGTGGAGCTCAAAGGACTGATTTCTCCTTTGTCACACCTCAGGCATGCTCCCTCTTTAGTCCAAGATGTTAGATACCACTGGAATCATATATTACCAACAGTAAGGCTCCACAAATTAATTTTCAACATTCCTTTCATGCAAAACCACATCTGCAATTGTTTCTGTAAACTTGGCCAAGTATTCATGTTGACTGCAGAAAATAAACTCTTGTACATATACACACACATACACACAAACCCATATCAAGCAGCTTTATTCCTTCCCAAACAGAAGAGCTCATTTGGGACTTGAGGCAAAATAAATACACTAGGTCACATGAACACAGTTTCATTCCAATGTAGCTGCTCCTTGTTTCATCTGACCACGCTTCTTAGGACCACCAAGAGAAATTAATCAATGGCAAACCAACCTTAGCATAAGAAAATTAAACTTTGGTGCTTTCTCAAGGTCTCATTTTCAGTGTTCTCTGAACGCTTCACTTCGAGTTACATCTCTATTTCCAAACAACTGACTTTATGAGAAGAAGGCAGCGAATTATGAAGAAATTAAACAAGAAATCAAGCCTCCCATCTGTTAAAATTTCTGCTTTTGGTACGAAGAACATTTTCCATCTCATCTTTCATGGGAGAGGAAAAAGCCCATGTAACATTGGTGGGTCATTTGCAAACCTGATTAATATATTAGTGAACACCTCTGTGGCATCCTGAGCAAAAATATGCAGTGATTACATGGACTAGAGATTGCCAGCTGGTGCTCTGCAAAATTCTCATTTTCAGTGTTCTCTGAACACTTCACTTCCAGTTACATCTCTATTTCCAAACAACTGACTTTATGAGAAGAAGGCAGTGAATTTTAAAGAAATTCAACAAGAAATCAAGCCCCCCATCTGTTAAAATCTCTGCTTTTGGTATAAAGAACATTTTCCATCTCATCTTTCACGGGAGTGAAAAAAGCCCATGTACATTGGTGGGTCATTTGCAAACCTGATGATTATATTAGTGAACACCTCTATGGCATCCTGAGCAAAAAATATGCAGTGATTACATGGACTAGAGATTCCCAGCTGGTGCTCTGCAAAGTTCTGACAGCCCCCAGGTCCAGGCCATGGTCCAGCCCCTCAACTGGGGTTGGTGCTGAAGAGGTTTCACCCACCCTGACCCCAGCACAGGTTCCCAAAGTGCACATCACAAATGTCCCTGAAGATCCCAGGCCCTGTGACAGCTCCTGCTGCTACAGAACCACATGAAAATGTTGACAGGGGGCTTTTTGGGGGACTTTGTTCCTGTCAGAGTTCACTCTTTGGGCTGATGCCTTGTTGGGACTGCCTAAAAACAGAGGGCAGACAAAATTAGGGGAATAAAAAGCAGTTGTATTTATTGAAGGGCCTTCAGGTACATTTAGGGCAGATGAAGCCCACCCAGAGGCTGCACCCAAAAATGGACCATGGTCATGGGTTTTCACATTTTTATAAGTTTGGTCCATTTGCATATTGGGGGTTATTCTTCCAATTACAGCTTCAGAAAATGAAGTTATTTACCCCAAGTTTTCTCCCCCAACTCACTTTTTTTTTACATTTCTTGGGGCCTGAGACAGTGAGGGGTTCTTTATTCCCAGGCCTGGAGAGGAATTGTTGTGTCTGACCAAAATGGGAAAGCAACAGCTCCCACTGTGTGTGGAGTTTAGAGTTCTTCCCTAAAGAACTGCAGGATTACAAATATATGAAAAATATGAAAGCTAAAATCCTAAGGCATCAGGGTAAAAGATCCATGGCTGGTCCTTTCCCTGTCTCCATGATCTAATTCAGCACCAGGGCAGGAGTTCTGGAGCTGCACTGCCCCAGAGGTGACAGCAAGCATTGGTGTCACTGCAGCAGCAGGAGCTCTCATCCCAGAGAGATTTGCAGTGGAAAATCCCCATTTATCTTTACTCCTTAGGCAGGCTGACTGCCTTTTCCACTCCTCCTGCTTCCTCCCTCTCCTTTCCTCCACTGCACATTGACTCAAGGGCTGGGCAGAGCTTTCTCTTGACATTTGGATTTGCGTGCACTGGTCCCAGCCCTGATCTCTGTGACATTTGTCTATCATTTCCCAGTAGCAGATGAAGGAAGGAACAGAACATAGCTGGAAGCTGCTGGCACAGCCACTGGTTCTCATGGTGGAAGCATCGACCCTTGACTCTCCCCTTCGAGTGTCCTCTGAAGCATCTCAAATATGCTGTCCCCAAAGATCAGAAGATACTGAAATATTATTGGTATACAAACTGGAGTTGAAATCTTGGTCCTGTTGGAATCTTTGGCACACTGCCTAGAGACTTCAATCAGGACTGGATTCCACCCTCACAGGCCAGATTCATCTAAAATACACAATGAACGTTCAATGGGCATACCCTGCATGCCAGAAACTGGTGTAAGCTCAGATTTTGCCAATATAGGCTGCTTCATCCTTTTGTTCCTTTGTGCCCACACATGCAAAGGTAGAATTGCTTTTACTCTTGCAATGCTTACTTGTGGGAATTGAGTTATTTTTACATGTTCCATTATCACTGAGGAAACCCTTAGCCTTTGCTGTAGTTACAAAGTGCAGTAAAAGCTTCACTGCTCTTTACCCATGTTTAACCATGAGTGAGAATAACCCAGGTAATTACAACAAGGCCAAAGAGAAAGGATTTTGGAGTCCACAAAACCATTTGTAAAAGTGCTTAATCCCCAACTGTGCTCTGACTTGCATGAATTTTCCTGCAAACACTGGGAAGCAAAATCATGGGCTACAATTCTCCAGCTACCCTTGCCTTTTTCTGCTTCTACCAGCAGCCTCTCTTCCAGACAGGAGCTCTTTGTTCTTAATAATAGGAAAGAGCAACTACCTCAGATGACCAAGACATATTAAAGAGGAAAAGGAACTTTAAATGTCAATGCCACTTTCCCACTGATTTCTATTAGGAAAAAAAAAATAAAACAGAGAATGGAACAGAGTATCACACAGGCAGAAGCAGCTCCACAACAGTGGAAAAACTTCACCAATACATTTTCTGAATGTATTTGTTTCCAAGCAGGTTTTACAAATGTTTTAGTGCTCTATTTACACACTTTCTCTGTATCTCTCAGGTCTTGAATTAAAAGGCTAAGGCCATGCCATGAAAAATAATGAAATGTCTGAGCAAATCTTAAGGTAAGGTTCCAACAGCAATATTCACTCAGCCAGGCTTCAAACTCCACATGTTTTCTGGAACATGCTTCAAAATACAAACTCATGATACATTAAGCTACATAGTCAGTCATAAAATAGTAATAGAAAATAATATGAAGACACAATGCAGCCAGCTTACTGTGGCTTCAGTTTTGTGTTTTCAACACTTTTTCTTTCCTAAAGCTAAAACATGCAGCTCTAGCATCCAGCTCTGCCCACTGCTGAACATCACAAACTCCAATGAGAGTTGGGGGAACCTCTGTTGTTTGCTCTATTGAGCCAACACCAAGCAAAATTGCCAGGTTTTAGAGATGATCCCTGCATTTTTAAAGAAAAAAGAAATATGAGCAAAAAACCTAACACATCTAAAGCTCTTTGGTTTGCTGATGTTACTTGTTTTGTCCTAAGAAACACTGAGTATCCAATCAATTCCTTGAAAGAAATTAATGATAAATTTCCAAGGTGCTGCCAGTTGTTTTTAAACTTTAACTCATCTTCCTTCCCAATATCTTTACACTTACACCAAAACAAGACACATCACCATGATAGATCCATTGCAGCTGAAAGGCCAATTATTCAATGGCAGAACATCATGGAAATCTGTGGAATTCCACCTGGAATGGATCCAGCTGCAGAAATCTCTGCCCGGCTTTCCCAGCTCACACTTCTGGTCACCTTTAAAATGAAACCCAGATTGTTTCCTGCCAAGTAGGTCTATCAATCTATCTCTAATGAGCACCAATTCTGGGTCACTTTGGTTGCAAGTTGAAGCAGGAGGTCAGTCCTGGTTTAAGGAGGTAAAACAGGGCAGCAAAAACACAAAGCCTTTCAACATAACCATTAAATAGGGTACCACAAAATAGGTGTATATCCCTCAAAGTCCACATCACACCCCCCCACAATGGGCTGAGTTCAGCTGGAAACAAGGAAAGACAAAACAATGTCACCAAACCAGAAATCCTAACAGCAGTGAGGCTTTGGTCTGGCTCAGAGTCCAATAAACAAGCAGGTGAGACCTGGAAGTATCCTGTGTGCACACAGACACACAAATGCTTTGTATTAATGTGACAAAAGACATTTGAGCACTGCATAAAGCAAATAATTTTTTTCAGTTGTTTTATTTATTTAGGAACAGTGCCTCAGATATATGTGTGGTCCTGAGGCAAAAAAATAAAAAAAAAAATCCATCAAAAATAGCTTGGGGAAAAAAAATCATTTCTGTACTAAATGTTACCTACTGCCATTCCCTATATCCTCTTCCATAAGGATGCAAAACCCCCATCAGCTCTCCTCCAGCCTCCCTTGTTGCCATGTAATTCCACCCAGCTCAGACTGACACATGACTGGTCACTGTATAATTTTTGGGCACCACGTTTTTCACAGCCAAAGGATGCAGTTGGATGTGCACAGAGAAGAATCAAACCAAAGTCCCAGATGATAACACTTGCAAACCTGGAGGATTCTTACAATCCATACCCCTAGATTAAAAATAAAAACAAAAAAACCACCAAAAAAAGCCCTGAAAATAGCTCAGACCCTTAAGGAGAACAAAGGAAATAAAAGCCATATCTGAAAATCATCAATAAACAGCCAGGTTTTTCAATGCTTACCTGAACCAAATAAAACCTTTACAGCTTGTAAATACTGACAAGTGTCACTTCAGATCCTGTGAAAGGGGTCCCTAAACATAAAAGACAGGTTTCTGTCTAGTTAAATCCTTTCTCCCTTGCTTTTCCACTGCTGAAAGTAATTGAAAACAGAAGACATGCATCTTGGTGCAGCAGAAGTTTTCAGGAACAGAAGAATGTAAATGCAATTATATACATCAGACTGCACATCAAGTTTGCTCTCTGTAGCACCCATCTACCTTCACACAAAGCCAATTAAAATCCAAAAGCATCAACACTTAGAGTCACATAAAATAGATGCAAACTACACCCTGGAGAACCTATTAGGTGATACCACTTGCAAGACACCCCTAATAAAATCCACACAAAGATAACACAAGTTTTCTTAGCCAGGGAGTGCTGCAAGAAGCACAAATGCATAATGTGCAAACTTATAGTGTTACTTCAAAGACAATGGTGTCACAAACAACATTATAAAAACACTGCCCAAAGCATGGTGTTGTATAGGGAATATATGTGATTTCAAAGTGCACATACTTCAAACATGGAACAGATCTGAATTTTTACTATCTTTGCTACTGCTTAAAATCCATATAACTATGGTATTTATATTAAAAAGGAGACAGAAATATCTTTGGAGATGACTAAGCAGTTTCTTGATTTCTATTAAGTACCAAAAAGCAACCTTGCCAATTTATCCATATTTAAGTTTCTACAACTTAATATAAACTCACTTCCAAGAACTACATAGGTCTTCTGAAAGTATGTGTAGCAAGAAGTCAATGCTGTGCCAGCTGGCAGATTAAACAAGCCATTAAATAGGCTCCTACTGAATTTAAAGGATTGTTTTTCATCTTTTCCCTCTCTTCTCCTCCACATCCAGATGTATTATTTAGGGAATATTTTCCAGTACCGGGAGAAAAAGTAAAAGAAATGCCCTTGGCACATAATGAGTTTTTCCTCCAATGTGGTCTCCTGCTGCACTTGGAATTTATTCCATTACTGTATGGCTTGCAAGGGTCCCAAAATACCTCTGATTACATGAAAAGATGGGGAAAATGTGTTGGAGGTAGGTGTGATTCTTCATCTGAGAGCAGGACCAGCCTGGGGTGATGATTTCAGTGGGAGCATCACTGTCCCCTTGTGCCATCCTCAGCCCCTTGGGCAGGAGATCAGCACTGCTCCCTGCACATCACAGCTGGGAAAGGCAGAGCCCACCTGGAGGGAGGACAAAGCCACCAGCCTGTCCTTGGGTTGGCAGAGAAGCTCAATTCTCTGCAGTCCCTGATGAGAATTTAAAAACAACTGTGGTAAAACCCTAAACTTTCACAGAACCAAGGTCTTCAGCATTCCATTTTTCCATCAGAGGTCATTCAAAGTTATCTGAACTTCATGATCCTGCAGGATTTGGAGGGTCAATGAGTCTAGAACAAACACAGATGTTTAAACCAGCCCTGAGCTTAGTTTTCATCTACCAAGAAAACAAAAACAAACAAACAAAAACTAAGCAACACGATTTCAGATCAAAATGCCCATATTAAAGTTTTCCAGATAAAACATCCCAAAAGATCCAAGCTGTATCTGCTCCCATTTCAGCCTGATTGGAGTTACAGGCAACTGAAGGAGTAGCAGTGGCTTCTGAAATGCCCAGAAAATAACATCACAAAAACTCCAATATTCAGGCCTCTCTCAGTATTTCAATTCCAGGGCAGTAAAAATGAGTTCAGACCCATAAACTTGCTACTGAACAAGAAAACCAAGCCTGAAAATCCAAGTACAGGCACACAGGTAGGGGCTGAGGCAGCCAGCACTGGAACTTGCCCATGGCTTGGAGCATCTCCTTCCCCAGGGGCAAAAAGCTCCTCCAGGCTGGTCCCACAAGGAGAGGGGACCTCTCTGCTTCCAGCCAGACCCCAAGGACATCTTGGCCCATGCAACAACTTCAGAATTTGCCTCAAGCAGGGTGTGATTTGCCAGAATTGTTCTGGGGGCCACAAACAATCCCTGCTCCCTTCTCGAGGGGTAGCTCAGTTATTAATTGCAGAAGCTGAAGTGTAAAAACCTGTGTTTTGCATGTATTCTTTGTTTCTAATCCCCAGTATCCGTAAGGGGACTCCCTCACTTGGCTAGCAGTCGGGATTCATTAGAGCTTTTATGATGATTCTTTCTGTTGTGCAGATATGTGATGAATCTCAGATGTTTAAATAGCATATAACAGTGCTCCGGTGACCTTGCTGAGTACAGTTGGAGGGGAAAAAAGGTAATTTTCCTCAAAGAAATGTTAAAAATGTGTCTCCACTATAGCACAGATGCAGAGGATAAAGAAACTCCAGAGGGATTAAAATATTTTAGATTAATTTGGAAGAAGGCCACGTTGTGTAAAGCCTGGTTAGTTTGGGCCTTTCCAATTCCACACCATATAAACAAACCCACTTAAACTGCATTTGTTAGAAGGAATGTTTGAGGGGAAAAAAAAAAAATCCCCCAAAGCAGTTGTAACTCAAATGACCTCCAGTTCTGTATTCTCTCCTTACTGCCTAAAGAACAAACATATGTATAATATATTCTAGCCAGAGCTGGTGCAGTTGCTGCATGATTCATACTGCTTGAAAATTAAATCATTTAAGTAAAGGGATTCTGGCTCCCTCAAGCAAGGTTTTAAAACTGAAGCAAGGTTGGTTTTGGAGCTGCCTTCCATACTTTGAGCAAGGCCATTGCTTAGAGATTTTTGCTTTGGGCTGGGTGGAAGAAATTAAAAGATGAAGGTAAATTGAAAACAAGAGATGGATAGAAAGAAAAGAACCTGTAAGATCAATGCAGCTATATAAGAATAAACCTAACATTCAGCATGGCACTGACTGGCAGAAGCGAATCCTTAAATATTTACTCACTTTCAAGGTCAACTTTTTCCCATTTTACTCCTACAGATTTGAGTTTTTGCTCATATAATCTTCCAAAGGGGAAAATCAGAGTGTGATTCTAAATAACCATAACAAATAAAGATTTGCTGGCCTTCACAAATCAATCAAGTTGTGACACCAATGAATGTGAGGGCAGCAGTGCCCCAGCCAGGGGGGTAACAAAATGAAACACACACACTCGAATCATTTGGCATGATTAGCATCTGCAAAACAGTAAAAATATAGGGATTTTCCTTACCACCAACCATAAACCCCAGAATAACCCAACTTTAGGAATAACCTATCTGCCATGTGGATAAAGAGGTTTCTCCAGAAGCCCCAGGCCACCTTGTGTTGTTGAAATGGTGCCCAAGTACTTGTCTGTAACACAGTCACTGCTCCAATTCCTGGTCCCAGAGGATGGGAGGCAGCTGCCACATCTGAGTGCAGAATGTTGCCTGCCCTCTCCCAAACACCCAAAAGAGCCAATATCATCTCACCACTGATTGTCAGCATCTTGGAAAGGGATGTGGCAACTTGATCCAACTTCAGAACAATGCAACTCAATAGTTTAGAACTCAAAATGAGGGGGGGAAAGTTGTTTTCATTAAAAAGATAATAAAATTTTTCAGGTAATAAAAAGATAAATTTAAATTCTGGGATTTGAGGGCTAGCATCCATTCTCATATCTTACATCATGGCCATAAAACTCAGCTGGGATGATGGCTTCTGCAGCTATCATACATTTGATAGCACACAATTTCTTTGATAAAATGCTACCTGTTTAAGTTCTCTATGTCATTTTACCCCTTGGTTGTTGCTTCACATTTGTGATTAACACATTTCTCCAGCATCTCACAAACATTTTCACTTTGCATCTGCAGCCCTGTGCTCCCATGCTCAGCCTGCTTGCACGGATGGAAAGTATACATTAAGCTCTCCTTGGAGATACTCCAGGTTTTCAGGGATATAACCATAAGGAGAAAGCTGGCTAAGGGAACTTATACATCAACAACAACAACAAAAAAATCAATACAGAATGTGGAACTCCTTGTGGTTGGGTTTTGTTCTTCCAATGTCATGTATGGACCTTTGTTTGTTGACATACCACTCTGCACACTCATGAAAACAAGATGTTCTCTTGTCACTTAGGCTATCATGGTAAGACATTTTAAATAAATACATCACATAATTTCAGAAACAGATGTTAGACAGTAAAATGGGATGCTTGCAATAGAAATGCCCAAATCCTATTTAGCAGTGCTCGGAATTTTCTGTTTTATGCTTCATATTATCACCAGCAGTGCATGAAAACTCAACAGCTATTACATCCTCAACTTTTCTTTTGAAACGTATTTATCTTTAAAATTTACTCCAAGAAGTTTACAAGTAGAAGTTGTAGAATATTTTTCAACACACTTAACTCTGCCTTTTCACTCACATACCTACTACAATTCCACATCCATGTATTCCACATCCATGTATTTTTTACCTTCTGCATCTTCAGTAGGAGGTGGGTTTGTTTGCTCTACCATCTCTCACAGTGGCTAAGAAAGTGTAAAAGACACTCAGCCTAAATTTTGCTTCTCTGGGCAGTTCCAGCCTCAATGTTGCTCCTTGTAGTACTCCCAGTTAATTATCTGTGTACTAATAACATAACTCCACTCTTGATATTGCCCCTTTTCTGACTGATTCAAATGGAGTATATCTGGTATTTGTAGTAATAAACTTTGAAAACTTACTGTCTCTTAGTCCACTGGCAGAACATTAATTTGATTTCTTTATAAATCCCATTGTTTCAGTTTATTAATTATTATTCAACTTTCTGTTGCCTGAGTTAGCCAGGGTTAGTGTGGTGTTAAAGTCAAAGATACAGAGCAGGGACATAAATGTACAGTGACATCTCAGTGCTCATTGTTAATTTTTCAGACACCATGTAGACTTTTTATAGAATTAAATGAAAATTTCTTACCATAAAATTCTGGTAAGAAAAAAATAATTGAGAAAACGATTAATAAAAATAGCTAATTCAATTCAATTTTTACATTGAGATTCATAGACTTTTCTCAGGTTTCATCAATCAGAATTTTCTTTGTACTTGGAAAACAGCACTCAGATTATCCTCACTTTTAACACAAGGGAAAAAACATGACAGAGATTTGTCTCTTAGTGATAAAACTAACAGAAATAGCACACTGATGATAACCCTGACTTGGAAAAACATCAGTAAAAAGCCCCCCAAGCTCCATGAACATGTTGCAGACTGCACATGTCACATAACTACAGACTATGAATTTCTTTTTTTTTTTTTTTTTTGCCTGAGGCTCCCACATTTAACAAAGGGAAACATTGCTTCCAACAAAAGATGCTATTCTAGTTATGTGCCCTTTTACCCTGTCAGAGAAACAGCTGGTATCATAAAGTCACAGCTAATTTGTATCATGTCTGCACTAACAGTCAAATTTAGTTTGTATCAAACTTTCAAAGTTGGGCTTAATACCAGTTGATGGATGACAGCTTTTCTTGCCTCCCCCCCTTCTCAAGACATATTTAAACTTTGCCTCCTGCATAGAAAAGCCCTCCCAATATTCAAAATACAAACATAGTCTTTAATGTGTCCACATAACCAAAAGAGATGTTAAATATAAATCGTTAAAACTAACAAAAAAAAAAAAAAAAACCTAAAGAAGAATGAGAATATTACACCACCAGTTCAGTGACAAATAGGGCTTTAAGACAGACATGTGGGTACCAAGTGTAATGGAAAAGAATTTTCTCCTAAAAAGAAGAGCAGAAAAAAACAAACCCTGCCTCAGGTAATCTCTTGAAGTTGGGGGATCTGTTCTCCTGACAAAATTCCAGTCTGTCTGCAGAGACTGTAAGGGTTTTTTCAAGGTCAGCACTCAACAACTTAGGGAAGACCAATTTCACTTTTTTTTTTTTTTAGGGGACCTGTTTCTCATTTAAGCTATTAAATGTCATCTACTTTCATTTTAAGACCCCTGTAGCAGAATGTCTGAGTGTAAAGGGCCTCCAGTGAAAGTGAGAGTCAGGCCAAAGCCTTAACAGTTCCAAACCCACAGCGTTCACTTGAGAAAAGGTTGCAAAAACAACAACAAAAAATCAGGCTCTTGTTGGAAAACAGGCATGGGGAACTTCCAGAGATAGTGAGTTCAAGCTCAGTTCATATCAACATCTAACAATGCTGGTGTCTTCTGACACTGCCCCACCACAACACCTGAGTACCCAACATGAGCTGCAGACAAGATACTCTCTTAAATTTCAGCCATTTCCACATTATATAGAAATATTGGGCTAAGGCTCTTGCACAGCATCATCAAACTGTAGGCAAGGAAATTCTGTGTAGTCTGCACAGTCTAATCATCACCAGGGTTCTGAATAATTGGCTTCATTTATCAGAGAGACATTGGTCTGCTCTGTGGAGTTACACACACCAAGCAAACAATGGCCCTGGGAAGTTCAAAGCAGCAGCAGAAATGCAGTTTTTAAGTGACAGGAAAGCTTATTGTGATGGAGCTGAGAAAGAGCAGTTGTCAATGAAGACTGAAGAAATAGCTCCCAGCCTGTCTTTCCCTCAGCACATGCATTTCCAGGCTTAGGAGGGCAACATAGCACAGGGAACAAGGACACAGCTTCTGCTGTGCCCCAGCTGTGCCTGCCACTGCTCTCTGATGCATTCCCTGCCAGTGAGCAGAGCCAAAGTCTGCAGGTTCCTGCCACCCCTCTCCAGAGAGCTCTGTCTGCTCCCTACCTACTGAGAAGATGCAAATAATCAACCCCACTCCCTTTCACAGCAGTGATTCTGCCCTTGCATATGACCCTCCTGCTTGTTCAGATTTTTTAAATAATTTTTTTTCATGTTCTTAAACCTCTGTCTGACAAGGCATGGTTTATCAGAAGCAGATTTCTCTTCAGCTACTCAGTGTGTCCATTTTACAATTCCTAGGTGCTGTAATTTCCAGAAAATAAAAAGTGTTCTTTGTCCAGAAATCGGGATGGGTCACAACAGGTTTACTTGTTTGAGTTCACCATTAAATGAAGAAGAACTTTCTATACCTAAATGATGCTCTGGCTTTGTTTACAGCCACTGCAAACAGTTGTAGCACTTCTTGAGCCACCCAATGCAACACAAAACCCACCAGGCTCTCATCTCTCACAACAGAGCTGTTCCCAAAAAGCAGCCCAGCTGTACACAGAGGTCACCTGAGGTCCCACAACTTACAGGGAAACTTGGGAAAGATGGAGTTCTGCCCCTCCTTTTCCAAGCAGCAGAGAGGATGGATGAGAGAAGGAAGACCCCATCCTCCTCTAACTTGACCTCAGCCCAGTAAAGCCATAGAAATTATCTTCAGAGGCTCTACAGAAATGCTTTCAGGCTTCATTATTTAGGAGAAAAGCTGACCAAACCCATGCTTACACAATGTTTCCTAATGGCAAACATCTTTCAACCAAAACAAACATTCCCAAGGGAAAATAAAAAACAACCATCCCTGTCCAGTGACTCTGAACCTTAACCTTTGAGGGTAGCACTGATTTTTGAAAGTAATTCATATAAGCATGTCAGATTGCCTTCCAAAGTCAGGTTTGACTGTATTCAAGAACTCACAGAAGACATCATAGGACTGTCATCATACTAAACTTTTATATTCAGCTAAAGAGATGTGCCTCATTTCCAGTATAGAGATAATGCTGGGTTTTTTTTTCCTTTCCAAATGAGTATATTGGTCCACAACATTTGCTTTCATGATTTTCTAGAGGCAACTGATGGCCCATTCCATGGTATTTCCATCCACATCCCCCAAAACCCATCCCATCGCTCAGCCAGCTTCTCCACGTGAAAGTGGAGGTTAAGTATGGAAAATATGATCAGGTTTTGCCTTGACTTCTTTGTGACAGAATTCTTTTGTCACCTTGACAAAGTGCTGGGCAAGCACCAGAGGGACTTCAGCATGAGAGAGATGGCACTTGGCCTGCATCCTACACTTGGAGAAGATGGCTGAGTCCCTGGAGGATGGATCTGCAGATGGAATTGATGAACCAAAATATGGAACCAGCCCAGCCTCAGTTTTGAGGGACAGAAATGCCTTCTTTGAACATCACAGCCTGCCTACAAACACAACTCCAGCTGCTGAGGTATCAGAAACACTCTGGAGGGAAGCCACTGCTCTCTTTGAACATCTGACCCTTAGCACAGGGAAAAAGGACTCACATTTATGATCCCATTTGCTTTTGGATAGTATGGCTTTCTTTGCCTGGATTCATTTTTTTAAGGAACTTAAATACCTCATAAAGGCACTACTCGTGGAAACATGTGGGAACTTAACACTAGATACATCTCATGGGAAGAAATGTTCCATGGGAAGTTTTAGAACATTTAGGCTGGTTCTGAATTGAAAAGAAATCCTAATTTTGAAACATCAGCATTCCCTCCAACTGGAAATACCAGATTGCATCTGGCTTCAGTTTTAAATACTCCCCCCAACAAAGGCTGGAAAGTAACACAGAACTGCAAAACAACAAGCAGGGCAGAGAACAGCCTGCAACCATTATCAGCCCATTCAGCACTTGCACAAACCTCCTCACAAGTGCAGGAAAAGTTAAATTTGCTTCCCCAAGGATGATGACAAAGCCAGCTGAAATGGGCCCAGCGATCCTGACGGGGAGGGAAGACTGCTGGAGATGAAAGGCAAGGCAAGCAGCATCCAGCCTGCTGCTGGGTGTCTCCTCCTCCACAATTCTCTGGCCAAAAAGAGGGACAGAGGCACAGAGGAGACCCAGGAATGCACAGAAAGTTGTCACCCACCAGTGACAAGCATCTCATTGTACCCTGAACTGATTGAAGGTGATGGTATCTGAGGCAGCTGACTCAATGCAATATTTCTGACCCATCACTCTGCTCTCACAGGCACTGCTGCTTAAACTTAGAGCCAGTCCCCAGTTTGTCTCCAGCCTGGAATTTCCGTATATTGAGGGGCTAAAGTTTACACACATTATAAACACTTCCTTTAAATGGTTTGTGAGCCCTCACTTGGTTCTGGCAGTGAAAGAACAATGTTTGTAAAAAAAATGTCTGAGTGTTCCATGCTGTAAGTAGGCAGTAAACAGAGTTACTTGGTGTCTCACACACTTCTCAGAGCCTGCTTGCTCTAAAAAGAAGACACAATGGGATAACTGCACACCAGCATCTGGTCATAACACAAGGAAATGTGATTTAAGGCTCCCACTGCAAGAAAAAGCTTGCTAAAATCCAATGGAGAAACAGAACTTTTAAAAGAATGGCCATGCACTGACAAAATGATTATTGTGAAACACAATGATTTTGAATTGAGGGTAAAATTCCACGTGAAATGCTTTAAATTCACTATCAATTCTGAACAAAGGAATCACTGGTGTCATTGACAGCAGCCAAGGGTCTGCTGCAGGGTTATCCACTGATTTTCAGAGGAATTTGAATCAGCTTCCAAAGAAATAAGGGGAAAAAAAAAAAAAAAACAACCAAAAAACAAACTCAAATAACACCCCCTCAGCTTCTGAATACCACAGGAAAGGAAGTCTGAGGTAATTTCTTTGATCATACTCACAGGAAGGCAATCAGAGGAAATATTCTGAGCTTTTCAGTAACAAACCAGCTGCTTGATGAATCAAAATGCCAACTCCAGAAACTCGAGGTGATCTCTACACAGAAATAGAAAATAAAGACCTTTATTTAGCAAAGGCATAATTACTCTGCATTCTTCATTTTTCTTTGCTAAAGTCTTCTTTAATGACATTCCTATAAAGATTTGTTTTTTAAAGTACAGAATAAAACCTTAATGTTTTAAGACACCAACAAAACCCACTGTCAAAAGCTCTAGAAATCACAATTTTACCAAGGAGATTTTGATTTCCCAACATCTCTTCACCAAGTCAGTCATTAAAACATCTTTAAGAAGTGAAGCTGATACAGCCTCTTGTTATTAGAAGATGAAGCATACTGTCTGACCAGCAGTGAATTTTCACAGCAGAGCCAGGTTTCCAGCACCCTCCCCCTAAGGACATAAGACATTCCCTGCAGTATAAAACATGTTCAAAAAAGTACTCTGCAAATGCAGATAACCAGTAAAATAAGTCTCTAGATAACACTAAACTCTCCAGTTTAAAAAACCTTAAAAGTCAGTACTACAAACTGGGGAAGGAGTTCATAGTAATGAATGTCTACAGGCAAGCTGAATTCATTGTTCAGAAGTAAAGGTAGAGGAGAAAAAAGCCCCAAACCCTGAGATTTTTACACACATCAATCAACTCTAAATGAGCCAATGACACTCAAAGACTTTTTGGAGTCTGAGGAAGAGTCCTTTGAGAATATTAGCTGGCTCACTAAAAAGGCTGCCAGGCATTGGGATGGGTTTCCCACCCTGAACAATTTCTGGGAGACCTAGTAGAAACACCAAGAAAGGCAATAATTCACAAGCTTCAGTGAACTGGGGGATTTTTTTTTTTTCCCCCCAAAGATGTGCTCTGCATTCAGCTGCCTCTTTGGTAATATACAGACACAAAAGAGTAAAAAATAAAAGCTGCAAGCTTTCTTCAGAGAGCCTCTCGTGGTTTGCTGTTCTCTTTAGAACCAAGGACCTTCAAGATGAACATCCAGCTGCCAACAGAGGTAATGGATTGTTTAAAAATCAACCTATTTTCAGTTATTTTTAGATTATAGCACAGGGTTGGTACTTGCATTCATTTCTGGTTATTCACTGGAAACTCAGGCTTTTGAGGACCCAATAGAGATGACTGTTCTGTAATTTCAACAACAGTTTTACAGGCTGGTCTCTAGGTTTTAAGATACCTGACACTGATTCACATTATTGTCAATACTGGGGTGTCCAAAGCCAAGAAATTGATCCAATGTATTAGGAGTTTCAGTATTAGATTCAAGAGCTCTCAACCCCCACTCGATGTTGAGCATTGCTGTGCATATAGCACATAAGAAAAAAGAACAATGTAAGGAGACATCCCTGATTTTCAGGGTATGAAAAGAACCAAGAGTTTTAAATCTTCTTCCTCTCCCTGGTTACAGCAAGAGCAGACCAGGCTCTATCAGCCCAGAGCTTCAACTCATGATTAACAAGGCCCTTCCAGGTCACTGAATTAATTCCAACTTTTCCATTAAATTGAAAATCTTACTTTGCTCATTTCTATTGTTTAGTGTGCCCCACTTGACTCTCAGCAGGAATAAATTCAAGACATTCAGATCATGCTTTTGGAGGGTCCTGGGTCCAAAAGTCTTTTCTGCTTGTGACTATGTGTTCTCTTTCAATCTCTTCAAGACTTACAAAATGGAGACAACCCCCAAAAATAATTTCATTTTCTCTCCCACAGTCGTGAAGACTTTTTCCTGCAGCTCTCCTTGTATTTGCTTTACTCTAAAGCAACACTTCTCTGACTTAATAATTTGTTTATTAATAAAATGACTGAAATATTCTCTCACAGTGTTTGCCTTCCAAAAGTGCTTCTATCTCAGCACAATTCCATTGTAAGCTTACTATGAAGGGTTATGGACAATTTAATAAACAGGTCATTTCCATACAACTTAAGCATGAAGGAAGTTCAGGCCCAGGTCAAAAAACATAAATCCAAACCCTCCAATCCAACAAACATCCCTCAGGTTTGGACACACTCTGAGCTGTAATCTTCAGTGGTAAAATTGGCACCATTTTTACTGATTCTTCACTCCTTCAAATTCCCCTGACCATAAACTTTGGGTTCATGTTCTGCTCTCATTTGTGCATTAACAGCATCCCAAACCTTGGCACACACCCAGCACTGCACATTCAACACTCAATTTCCAGCTAACATGGGCACTAGATTCCCAGATAACACAGGACAGTGGCCATTAAATAGAATTTTACTAACAGAAAAGCTTTTATTGGAAGTTCTTAAAAATGCTTGATCAGAAGTACTTTGTGGTTAAAAAGTTCAGGAGCTGCTTTTCTCTTGATTAGAGAAACTGGGGAAATCAAATCACATCCAAGGTCACACAGCAGTTGACCTGTGACATTTAAAAGTGGGTTGGGGAGGGTGATTAAAAGTATATGATTAAAAGTATATGCACAAAGAGAAGCATGGTTTCACTCCCCTCTGCTCTGTCAATGAATTTGGTTCCATTGCACTTGGTAGCTTTGAATGGAAAATCAAATTCTGTGTTGAAGATATTCCATTTTATCCAAGAGATCCCAGCACTGATCAATATCAGGTGTTTAGAGGAGAACACAGGGACAGAGAAAGTATCTAATGATGCTTCCCACAAACACTCCACAGCAGCTTGTGCCTTCCAGAATGCCTGAGTCAAAGGTGCAATCCATATATTTACTGATCCCCATGGCAGCTTTTTTTCCATTAAGTTCAGCAGCTGCCAACACTGAAAAACACCCCTGTGACAGAGTCCTCACTCACCTAATGCCCAGTTAGCTCTGGTATGCACACACAAAGTGCTCAGCACTGCATCCCACACAATGGAGCAATCCCAAACCTGACAGCAAGCTGGTTAAAAAGCTCCCTTGGAAATAGCACACCTGGGTTTCAGTCTCACTGACGTGTGTAATCACTTGGGAAAATGAAATTGCATCAGTGGAGAGAGTGGGAACACAAAGAGTAGTTGTAAAGTGCATTTGAACATTCTTTGTGACAAAGGAGGTAACCCAGTCTACACACTGCACTCTGAGTTAGCAACTTATTGGATAAAAGGACTCATTCTCCAGTCTGTAAAACTAAATACTTCAGAATATTTCAAATATTTCAGAAGATCACAGAACAGTTCAGGTTAGACAGAACTCTGGAGATCACCCAGTCCAGTTCCCTGCTCCAAGCAGGCTGTCCAGCTGGGGATGGGCTATTTCCAAGGATGGAGACACCACAACCTCCCTTGGAAATCTCTTCCAGTGTTTATCTCTTAATCAAGTTCCACCTTACATTTAAATGGAATCTTTTTTATTTCAATTTCTGTCCTTTTCCTCCTGTCCTTTCACTGGCACCTTTAGTAAGACTCTGGTTTAGTTGTTTTTTTATCATCTGTCCCTACTCCCACAGTGACAGAGTCATGGAGTGTGACAGCCATAGAGTGGCTCTTAAGCTTGAATCTCATCTCAGTTGCATATAACAATTTTTATCCATAGATCTCAATATTGGCTGTTCAGAATAATAATTATTATTATTATTATTTCTTTTCCCTCAAGTCATGAAAATAACAGCAGGAAACCACTTTAAAAAAAAATAGTCTAGGTGAAATATTTCTTTTAACACCCACTTTCCCAGAACTACTTTTCTCCTTTTGATTTTTATGTTGTCACTGTTATAATGCAGTTTTTTTACTTGGGAAGATGTTACAGAGAGAGCACTTAAAACTTTTCCTTGGACATGCTGCATGCAAGAAGAAGAATTCTCAATACAGGATTTGGCAAATGAGTGTTGCCAGCAGGAGAGGGGACAAGAAGCCTCAAACTCATCCATCACTAGGATACCCAAAACAGGTACCCAAGGAATTTATTCTCTAACATGACCTAGAAAGAGGAGGTGTGTTGACACCTGTGACCTGCTCACCCAGACACTTACACACAGCTCATCAGTACAAAACAGCAGTTCAAAGTAAATGAGAACACCTCACACAGCAATATACTCGAGTTAAATTTAAAAGCTGTAGTCAAATTCCACTGGCTTCAGGCTGAACACACATTTACATGCTTTGCTGTACCTGAGCTCCCAGAGGGGTGCAGCCACCTCCTGTTTTGTGAAAGAGAAAGATCTTCCCCTTCCCTTCTGCCACACTGCTAAGATCCTCTCAATGAGAAACTCATCCAACCTCCAAAGTTACAGAAAATGTCAAATTTCCCCTCTACCATCATAAAAAGCCAATTATCCTTACACTGACAGGACACCCTAATGGGGTGGAAAATCCCATTTTTGGAGCAAAGTCACTCCTCCTATATTCACAGGGATGCTCTCTGAACAAAAGTGAACATCTCCCAGATGCAGTGAGTGCCCTCCATAGAGGGTTTCATTCTGCACATCCTAGCACAGAGCAGGAAAGAAAGCAAAGTTCTCCCTGAGATTAAACACAACCAAAAGGAGAACCAGGTACAGCTCACACTGAGTGAAAACAGGCTGAGACATCTCTGCATGGTGATTCCTGAAAGCAGAGGCTAACAAACAAGCAAAGTATGCATGCATCTGAGCAGATGTGGGCTGGAACAGCATCCTTGGCCATGCAAATATAGCACTTGCTTCCTTCTCTGGCCACATTTGTGCTACTAAGCAGAAACCATTTGCTAACCACACAGCAGTGGCATTCAGATGAGCAGAAAACCAGACTGCTCGTCCCTTCCTGCTTGGATCAGCAGTTACTGACCACAGGAGCAAACAGAGGGCTCTGCTTCTCAGCTGCTCCATGCAGGAGCTGCTCTTCCCACAGGGATATCAGAGATATCAGGGATATCAGAGATATCAGGGACAAGCCAAGCCTGTTCCAGACCAGCTCTGTCCTCACCTAAACCTCACCCGCCAACAGAGGAGTGACACACAGAGAGGAAAAGTCAGGACAGACTCCCCCTCTCAAATTGTGTGTTTGGAAGAGCAAACATTTTAAAAGTGAAAAACCAAAGCTTGCATTACCCCTGGTTTTAATCTGGGAATTGAACACAAGCTCCCCTAACATCACTGGCAGTGGATACAGGCATGTCTGCTGCAGAACGTGCTTCTGAGGGGAACCATTGACTGCTCGTAAAAAAGTCCCAAATTCCTTGCAAATCTGCTGTCCCTTTCAGAAAAGGGTTCCAGAAAGCTTAGAGCTCTAATCCAAATTGTTAATAATCCATAAAGAATACTGCATAATAATTCAGAAAGTAGTCTCTTCCAACAGACAGTAAATGGAAACTTGCCTGCTTTAAAGCGTATTTTGACAGCTGCTAGCATCATTCAACATTTCAAATAAAAGAGTCTGCTCAAAAGAAACAAAATTAGGTAAAAAATATGAAACAAAAAAAGGGTCTCTTGTGAAAGCTCTGATTTTCTCCTTTTCAGCATTTGAATGGAAATACTAGTGGGATGGGTGTTGGAAGAGAGGGGGCTGCAGGGAAAATTCTGTGAGCTCTATCCTTTTCAGGGAAGTTTAATTAATGGCATTTCTGAGAAGAATTTTGATTGACAGGATTAGTGCCAGCACTAAAAGTTACTATTTGTGGATCCTGGAGCTCACAGCTCCCATAAAAATAAAACAGTTCAGAAAAGAGCTTTGTGCAAGTGAAGGCATTCCCTCAGCAGGGAAGGTTCATGTGAACCTCTTCTGTGGCTTCCCTTCACATGGGTTTTTCTGGGGAGATAGGATAGCAGAAAGTCCCTGGAGAACACCCTCCCCATGAGGCAAAAGGTTTGATTCCATTTTCTAGGTTAGTCCTTGGGGAAGGCTTCTAAAAGGAGTCAAAATTAAACCCCAAGAACGAGTGTTCCCAAATTCTGTGGAGGGAAACATTTGGTTCCACTTTCTTTCCTTTTGGATTTATTTCAGCTTTTAGTTCAGACTAACTTTTAGTTTCCAAATTCCTACCTCTTTCCTACTAAGACAATCTAGTTTTCCCAGTAACACTCAGCTCAAAAGATTTCAATTCTCTAATTGCCTATAAAGACTTGGGACAAACGATTAAGCTGACCACAAGCATTGTGTTTTATTTGATTTTTGTCAAATCTTTAAGTACTATCTCAAATAAACCATCTTTAACAAGGGGTAATGCATTACATGCCAAAACAAGAAACTGGAAATGGGCCAATGCTGCTCCATTGCAAAAACAAGGGAAGGACACAGCATTCCAGTTCCCACAGGAAGCACACACCAGTCTGCTGAACCATCCTCCAGAAACTTTGAAATGGAAGAAAAGAAGAAGAAAAAACAACCTGATTCTTTTCTCTTTCTACATCCCTTCTCCCCCAGCTTCCTCACAGGATAACCTAGTCCAGATCCACTCATTCTATCCCAGAAATTTTCATGTGTCTTTTTTGCATCACATCTTTATGGTTTTGTCCCTTTTTCCCTCTGCTCTTCTCCTGCTTTCCCTCACTGTCCTGCTCTCCAGCTTATTTGCTCCCTCCTGTTCACATTCTTGCCATAGCAAATTTGAACCAATGTCTTGGTCCAGATTCTCTTCCTCCTTCTCATTATTGTTGTCCTTATATCTCCTACTTCTGATCCTATCAGTTTTGGGGGTTGTTCCCATAAATCTCCAATCTCACCCTTTTTGTGCCTTAAAAGTGCTTGGATAACATAATTTCTTCAAATTATAAGCACTCATGTTCCTTTTGGCTTGCCTTTCTGTCTTTTGACTGAGGCAAGAAGAACAGAGCTAAACTTGCACAGAGGAAAACCATCATAGTGCACCAGAATGCTGCCATTTACTCAGGAACAATGCTAAAAAAAACCCCAATGCAAAGCACTTTTCTGAAGTGGCTTTATTAGGTATGGAAAGCCTGCAAATCAGGCATCACAAAGTGTGTCCCATCAGTCACATTATTGGTGATTAATACATATATCTTCTTCCATAGTCTGCCTCCAGTGACTCAACAAACCACTACTTTTATTCCAGCTACTGCCTGGGAACAGCTGGGGTTTGATGCTTTCAGCTCCCACTGCTGCTGGCAGTGTTTAATAGACATGACTGGCACACAAATATTTAGGGCTACAGAGTTACCATCTCAACTTTAATTAGCTTAAAAAAAAACCCTGCAGAAAGGAGCAGATATGCCTGAACACTCAAGGGCCTCTAGCTGTCTACACAAATATTGAAATTTTAGTCTGCTCAGGAAAGCAGACTGATTGTTACAGATCACTACAGAGTGATCAGCTCTGTCACCAGGTGCTAAAAAAATGGATCAGCACCCTGATTTCTCCCTGTCCTGCCCCATGGATGGGGGAAATGAAATTGCAGGAGAAGGCATGGCAAGCATGTCTGTTTTCTACCTTTTCACTCCAAGTGCAAACACAAAACCTGGCAGCTTGCAATCCATCATGCAGAGGAAAACCACCAAGGCTGCTTGTCAGCCTTCAAGCACTACCTGTGTGCTCAGTGACACCTGAGCTTTGCCAAACCCACTCCATTTATTTTAATGAACTACAACTCACAAGTTCAAAATGCAGTCTTAAATCTCTCCTTGCTTGGCAGCCATATAAACACCAAGGAATGTGCACATGGAAAAAAAAAAAAAGTTATCCTGGTCACACCTATAACTTTTCCAAAAGGAAGGACATGCTCAGGTACTGTAGATGAGAATCAAGATGACTGAGCCCCAGCTACTTGTTTAGACTGTTGGTCTTGCTCTCAGTGGTAGGAAATATTACATAAAATCCATGTAACACATACAAGCTAAGTGCAAATGATGAAAGAAATCAGCAAGGGAAAAGAGGCCAGAGAGCTGTTGTGATGGAAGAATAGCAGCTGGGAAAACTGAAGTCAACCCAGCTATGTTATTTTTTAATTAAAAATAAACATAGCCTTTGTTGCCAAGGGATTGGTTAGCATTCCATTTTAAAAGGAAAAAAAAAAAAACTAAAGGAATTTTGTTTTACTTCATTCTCATTCCCCTCCTAACCTCCCTCCCCTCTCTGTCCCCCAGTCAAAAGAAGTATTTATAGATTTTGCAAAAAAGAGCACAGTCGTAAAATTTCATCCAGTCTGCAGCACCACACCGAACCACCTATTTTTATGGCATTGCCTTTCCCTTCACACCAATGCCTCTTTGATCAAAAATAGACTACCATTTCAATTTTCTTAATTTATTTTGTCTTCTGCTGCTGAGGTCCTGTGCTGGCTGCACAAGCATGCATGACTAAAGTGCACGTGTGTGAAGGATAAAGCCCTGTTTGGACAGCCCTCCTAATGAAGGTTTCAGCAGAGCCATGTTAATCTTTCCAAGCTCAGCCTTGTTTCTCTTTGACACTTAAAGCAGCTTTTGCTCACATCTGGTTAGGGGTTTGTCCCAGTTTTTAGGAAATTTGCTCGTGTCCAAGACCAGGGAGGGTTTTTAATTTTTTTTTCTTTGCAGTCCTCACTTCACACACTGGAGTGTGGAGTCACCCAGAAGAGAAAAATCAAAGAATCCAAAGACTCACTTCAGGATTTTCACACATTCCAAGGACTCTGAGGTTAGCTATTTTTAAAGGCTGCCTACCCCATTAGCCTCTTTTCCCCATAGATTTTCATTCATTCATCTTAGACATTTCTTCTGTGCTTTTATTATGACTGACCTCAGAGAAGGTTTCTGCTACCAAGGTCTTCCCTACACAGCTTCCACATAACATTTCAAAACCTTATCAGCCATAATCAACCTCTATTTTCTCTCTCACCATCTTCTTTGCTAGTAACACATTTTATTTGAGAGGTTTTAGGCCATTACTCATATGATATACCTATCCAGAGGCAGTTGCAATTATTCTGATAAAATATGTAGGAGTTGATGGGGTAAACTTCCCCCAACCTGATCAATGAAATGGACTTTTTCTGTAGAAATGTCCATCTTCAGCTGAGCAAATACATTAGTTCCAGATGAATCAAAGAAAGATCTATCTAATAATTAAGTATTAAGCTAAGTGGTGAGTTAAGACAAGTGGTGAGAAAAGAGAATTAAGGTGAAATAGAAAAAATTGCATGTACATCCTGCATCTCAGGTTAGTACCATCATGTCATCAGCCTAAAGGGTGTTCAGGAGTGGGATTCTTTGCTACCTGCACTACCTGCAATCACTCCAGCTTACATTAAAAGAAAAAGGGGAAATTATTTAATTATTCATTCAGTGCAGAGCAACTATAAAGAGAATCATGACCAGTAACAGCACAGTGCAGGATGGCAAATTCACCCACATTTTCACAGGAGGAAGACCCAACATTCACCCCCAACTGCACACACAGGGGCATTTCAACCTTCAATCCTGCAAGGAGTTCTGAAAATAGATGAGATGGAAAGCTTGTCCCTTTCTGCTATCCTGTTTCCTTCTATGCATCCTGATAAATTGTCAGAAAGATTCTGAATTCACAAAAATTTAAAGACAGAAATAATTTTTCCCCCAGCTCGGGTCAGTATCTGCTGACTCACATCCAGATTCCTCCAGTATTTGAATCTTCCATTGACTCCAGAGAAAATTTGTGGTTGACCACAGAGCAAAAGCTTAGCTAACTAAATACCATAATGCATATTATTTGCCATGCAACAGTAACCACAGGAGAAAGAGGATATGGGGTTGCAAAACATTTTTCTTTATGCCTTGCATATTTTTTGGAATAGGAAAGATAACCACATTAGGCAAGGCAATGTGTTTGTTTCGTCTCAAGGACATTGGCTCACAAATAAATGTTACTGCAACTTGTCAGAGTTCAAATCATTGCTGCCCAAACTATAAAAGAAAAAAAAAGAAAAAGGAAAGAAAAAGACAAGGCCTTTGGAAATCAAATGTTAGTCCTCATCCCAACAAAATATAAATAACTCAACAGTTTATTGACCAGCAGTACACAACAGAATGAATTCTGGCTATCTAAGCACCAAAGCACGATGCTGAAACATTCTATGAGCATTAACTCTGGTTTGTGGCAACACAAAATTGGATTAGAAAATAAGGGAAAGGCAGTAAGACAACTTGGCATGCCAGACCCTAAGCAAGCTAAGCTTCAGCCTCCTTGGGTTTTACACCAATTTCCCTGTGAGAGTGGATTTTAGTTGAATTAAACATGCTTGGAGGGACAGTTTTATCTCTCAGAGGGTCACTTGCTGCCAAAGTCTAAGGGTTAAGTGAACATAGAGAAGTCAGAGAGGCTTCCCAGTGGAAGTTTCTTTTCCAGGTAGGATGACTACTTGATTACCAAATTAGAAGCTTTCTAATTCTTACTACTGAGGGGATCCTGTTATCCTTCTCACAGTGCTTTTGTTCTTCTTCAAGGTCTGCAACAACTCAGTCTGAAAACCAAACTCAAGCAAAATCTTTGGGAGGCTCCTTCCATTGCCTTTAAAATGGGAGGGAGGGTACAATGACAAATTCTGAGCAAGGGAACCAAAATAAACCTCAATATGCAAGGGCAAGACAAAACATCCCGTCCAGAGGGAAAGAGTTGTAATAAACTAAGAAATGCCATCAGTCTTTTTATTCAGAAGAACACTCACAGCAGCAAGAATAGCAGTGCTCAGCTTCCTTGCTTGAGCTGGGAGGCTTCTCTCACCACCCAACAGCATTATTTTGTCTTTTACATCTCACACCAAGCAGCTGAGCCACTGAAAATGCAATCATGGGCCAAAATGGGCAGAACATTCAAGAGCATCAACGTGTCCCATTTTCATCTGGCAAACAGAAAATGCAATGCTATTTACAGCCCTTTGATATTTCATTGTTTCTCATGGGAAAAACTACTTGATGTTGTCTATTGCCAGCTCTCATTGTTAGCAACCCTCACGGAGAGTTTGTTAATTTTATGTTTTGGTGCCATTTGTCCAAAGCTACCTTTCTATAAGGATCATATTAGATTAATAAACAGCAAAATTATCATACAGGCATCGGGACTCATTGACCAAGTGGAATTCAAGATGACTTGACACTTAAATTTTATGTATTTCTTTTTTAAAAACAGAGCCCTCTTGTCAGGCCTCAGGATTTCCTTGATCTTTAAGTTGCAGAAATATATAAAACTAAACAAGAGCCACCCACTTCACTGATTTCTCCTAACCTGTTATACACAAAAACACAGTTCAAAGGACATTTCTATTTGAATACTCTCCCTCTTCCCTCTCCAGTCCTGTTGAGAATCTGTGAATGAAGCAGCTCATCTGTGAAATGCTGCCTGCATTCATCCACTCTTGGGTGCCAAGTTAACACTTGTCCCAGCTGAGAGCATCACTGTTTCATCTGGAATGGCAGCATGACTATTTTATCTGATGGAATTTATCTAATCCATCAGAATAACCACATTGTGCCAATGACAGGCAGTCACCACCAGTTCAGGTTCACTTCTTTTGCTGTAAGTCAGAGAGAGGATCCCTGATCTCCACAGCCCCCAGAGCTTTTAAATTTATTAGGCCACACTACCTACCACTGCTTACATCTCCTTTATGAGCTGCTTCAAGGCATTATGACATTTTTTTACATTTAAAATATAAATATATATTTGAATATATATATATTTAGTGTATATATGGCATCCTCAGATGCTTGCCCCTCTTCAGTCACCAAAAAGACAGATGATCTTCACTGCAGGATTTTGTGTCTAGTGAAGAGGCCCACACACCAGCAGAGGAGGAATCAATCTGTGTAACTATCACATTGGAGGAGTGCACAAAAAAGCCTCATGATAACAAACACTCCATGCAACAGGGCTCATTCTGCCTGTGTGTCCAGAAACAGGAGATTAGAAATAGATAATCAAAGAGAGGGAGGGGGAAAAAAATGAGAAGAATGAAGGTTTGAGAAGTTAAATGGCTGGTGCTGTAGCTCTGAGTTTAATCTACAAAACAGTTTTCATCAAAACAATTAGATTGTTCTCCTCTGAGCCATCCATCAGCTCAAATATTTTTCTAATTTTGACTTCTGCCCACTAGAGACCAGAAACCTTCTAAAAAATGATCATCTAGGGATTCCTCTGCTGGAATTTGGACTGGCCTGCATAATTCCTGCAGCCAGTGCTCCCTGACTTTTTCCCATAGACCTGACTGCTGCAGTGCAATGCCTGGAACACAGTTCCATGCTGCAGGAATTGGGCAGAGCACTGGTGACAGCTGGGGCAGCCCACTCGGGCTCAGGGTCATTTCCAGTTAATGCTTGGCTGCTTTGAATTTTCCATCCAGGGTGCCAGAACTGGACAGTAGAGTTCTAGTGATCCTTCCAGCAGCAAATCCCCAATCCCAGTCATGGCTTTGCCCTCTGCATATTTGTGGGAAATGAAAAGAGTTTCATTTCCAGCATGAGGAAAGCAGCTGAAACTCCACACAGAGAAGGCTTCAGGTGAAGAGATAAGAAATACTTAATTATTATCTCTTTATATATATATCTTTATAATACTTTATTATCTCTTCACCTGGCTACATCTCTATGGTTTCCTGCAATACAAAAACACAAATATATTTCTCCTCACTTCTGGTCAGCATTTAACCAAATTGAAGTATTTGTTTCTGTCTGTGGTATGCACAACATTTCCACTGCAACAATGAGTAATTTAAAGTTTTCACTCTCACAACAAACCTGGGAAGGAAGGAGTCACTCCTGTTCTCATTTTACAAAAGGCTCATTATAGAAGAAGGAAAATAACTTGTACAGCCACAGATATGTGCTGTGAATGAAGACCTTACATGGGGGCCTCCCAGTGTGTCAAACAGTGAAACAGCTTTTTTATTATTACTGTTTGGTTTTCTTTACAGGGGAAAAAAGGCCACTTGCTCTGAAAGTCTCTGAAAGAAACAAATTATTCATTTCCTAGAAACACAAAACTGGTTTCTGTCAAATTCTTTCAGTGGAATGCTCTGAAAAGAGGGAGAGGGCAGTGACAAAGGTGGCAGAAGATGATAAACTGCTGCCTTCTCCAGAAATAGCAATTCCAGTGCTCTCAGCTTCCTTGCTTGAGCCAGAACCAAAGCACATATTTTACACAGATTGAAGGGACTCTTTATACAACCATAAATGACATCTAAATCATTTAAAATAATGGAGGGAAGAGGAGGATGCAGAAAATAGAGGAAACTTCAGAAAAGTCCCAAGTATTGTCTTGTTCTAAGCCTACAAAACAGCAGCAAAATATTTAGTGTCCCTTTAGGACTGCAACAGGACCACCTGGGCTTGATCAGACATCTCTGAAGATAACACATGAAAATCCCTATGGAGTTAATGTAGACAGGGATTTCTCAGCCCCAGAGAGCAGAGATCTTCAAGATTAATCTAATAGAGTTTCAGACAGACATTCATGAGAAATCTGACTGACTATAATAAGTTTCTTCTTGTCTTAAGAGCTCTTGCAATCAGGATGTGAAAAATGTTATCTATTCATTGCTTTCCTTATTCTTTCAAAGAGGAAGACATTCCCTGGGGGCATTCAGAAGTGGTGTGTACACCTGGGTACATCTGCATTTTGATCAAATCTCAAGCCTTTCTGAACAATTTTCCCTTTTCCATGAGGTGTCCATGGCCTAAGACTCATAAGCAGACCAAACTGCCAACCAAGCTCTTCTATTCTTAGGACAAAACCTCATAAAAATTGTTCCACACTCCCAGAATACCTCTGCTGATTGATTTCTCTCCATTTTTAAATACCTGCTGCCTCAATACAAAGCCTGCCTGGCTGTACAAAGCAGTGGTGGGCTGGTTTGCTCTCTTTGGTACCCTGCACACCACCTCCTTGGGGACGTGTCCACAGCCAGGCAATGATGGATCACACTACCAAAGTAAACTTCAATGCTAGAGCAGAAAAAGGGGGGGAAAGAAAATAAAAGTAATTTTAAAATCCTAAACCAAAAATTTCACAAAGTTCAGTCTTGCCTTTACAACTGCAGCCTTTGGCTAATACACAAACAGCTTCTTCTAGGAAGAAAAAGCTTCAATGAGAAGTACAATTCTGAACAGATGCAGCTAAGCCCTGACAAATCCCTGGGTAGACAAAGTTATTCCAGTTTGAGAGCTTAGAGTGTGACTGGAAATCTGAACTCTTTGAAGATGACATAAATCAAAGTGGCCTTTCCTTCTAACATGATGATTTCCTCTGCTTGGAGTCCCTTCCACTTTGAGAGAATGGATATAAACTAGTCTCTCAAAACCATACACACTGTTCACTAGGAGTATGCAAAATACTTTTTTAAGGAGAGAAAAAGAAGGCTTTTTTTCCTCACATCTGCTTGTACAGCTTAAAAACATTATAATGACACAGTGCTGGGTGACTACTTTGACTACAGAACAATGACAGAAAATCAGCTTTTCTCCAGCTTTAAATGAAGATGGAAAACTCAGCACCATGGCATGGGGGAAGTGTGGTTACAAGAACTCTGGTAGGCACAAGCTTGTGTCCATGGGGGTTTCAGCACATTTTTGAGAACAGGACTACAGGCTGTGGGATTCAAGGCAGATTTCTGCTTCTGCATTTTGTCCCACCTCCACACCAGGATCATTTGGTCAACCAGATAATTAGCTCTGCTTCCTTTGGGATGTCTGTAAATGTGCCATGTGAAGGGAGCCAGCTCAGTTATCAGAAGGAATGTGAGCAGTGGGATTCAGCTGAGCTGCTCAGTCCTAACAACACAAACTTCCAAGGCTGTGCAGATGATCTCTGCAGGAGCAAAAGTCCTGGGATCACTGTACCAGAGAGGAATCACAGGATTATGCCTGTTCAGCTGCTCTGAAGGATGAGAACCCCTTCTGGATCTTGTTCTTGCAACAGTTCTCACCTGCTCTTTCCTCTAATATTAAAGAGACAAAGACAATGCAACAAGAAGCTTTTCACATGCTTTGCACCACCCAGAGCCTGATTTCCAGCCTCCAGATTATAATTTATCCACAAGACATTAGCTGAACTTCATTTCTATTCTAGCATCACCACTGGGGGTATGGTGCTCCATGCATTCTCATATTCACTTCTAATAACTCCAGAGAAAAATCCCTATTTAGGCCTACAGATGCTTACATCAAATAGACTTTTATATACACATATATACACTGATATGTCTTGCAACAGATGTAGCACAAAAACAGTATGAATAAATAGATGCCATGCTATTTTGCACAGTATAATTAAAGTACAACAGGACACTTCCTCAGGTAGGAACTTTTCTGGAGAAACTGGCCCTTATCAAGGTTAGGAAAAACACACATTAATAAGGTTTTGTTCTAAAGAATAAGCTTCAATGGTACACCAATAAAAACTCATCTACTGGAACAATTACCCCTAAAAACTCAGCATCTGACAAGGAACTGCTCTAATTGCTGCCTTAATCAGCATCATAACTTACAATACAACTTGCAATTAACATCTGGTAAAGAGCATCTGCCAATTAGACTGTCATGTGCATTGTACATCTGATTCCTGTTTGCACTGGAATGCAGCTATTAGTGCTGGAACCTGTCCAGGGTCTCTGCTTTGGCCTCTAATGCTCCATAGATGAGCAGCCCTCAACTTTATGCAGCATTTAAGAGGAAGACAAGATTCCTGCACATATGAATTAGGTCATAGATATGAACCTTGAAAGGAGGTTCATTAGTCATTTTTAGAGCTCCACTGCTTTAAAGTGGAAGAAAATAAATCACAGAATACATGCACTTCATCACTGCACAGTGTCATCACAGACAGCAAAGTTAAAACTGTATTAATCACACAGATCCCACCATTTCTCCTTTTGTTGCCTGACCATCCTTTTCCCTTTTCTCCCTTTTTCTTTGTTAAACTTCACAGACTGGAAAAAAATACATCCATTTTATTTTAATTATTCAAGATCTAATTTATGTTGTTGTCAAGTGTCTTCTATAGATGGCTAAGGATTCACACTTTCCAGGACCATCCATACTTGCTCAGCATCTCTAAGGACAGTTTTACCCAGAGGAATTCTAAATAACTGCATGATCAAAGCATGAAGAAAAAAAGAGAGCTATCTAAAAACTTTCTTAAGCGTTGCTTTAACTTTCTGAAACCAAAATCATTCAAAGGGGCATGCTCCAAATTTAATTAATAAAATTTTTTTAAAATGTACCATGGAAAGTCCATGCTTTTACCTGCCTTGGTAACTCTATTCTAGAGTGGCAAAACAATCTTTATCACAAAGATGCCACTGGTGAGGGTGACAATGTTCTTCAGGGTTCCAGAAATAAAGCATGCTGGGGAGAAAGCCACTGCCACAATTATCAGTCAAAGCCTATGGAATACATCCTTTTACCAGCAAGAGAAAGCTGTGACCTAGGACTCAAGATGAGACTTCCCTGCCTAACTCTGCCACGTGATTTTGGGGTGAGATTGGGGACAGGGGTTGGGGACAATGCTGCCTCTTCCCCTGCTGCCCTTTGATTCTCATCTGATCAGATTTTAAGTCTTTGAGGCCTTGGAATGCTTTTCAACATAAACAGTGCTTAAGCTCCCCCCTAAGCGTGGTATAAAACTATTAATACAGAAAATAGAAAGTGTTTTGGTTTCTTCTCCCTGGATAGAAAGAATACCAATAGAAAGTCAAAGGAAGCACGCAGAATTTTCCACAGTAATCTACTGACTGCAGAGTCAGGGTCCATTAGGAGCAGCTTCAGCCTGAAAGCCACAGCTCAGTTGTCATTTCCATCTGTGCAATGAACACAGCAAAGCTTCATGTGCACCATTCCACCTTGTGCCCCTGCTGCTGTCAAATGGAGAAAGGGAAGAAAATGGAAACATGAACCCATGAAGTCATTTTCCTTGCCACATACAACCTCAGGCTGAGATGATGTCAGGTTTCACCAGCAAAACAAGGTTGAATGACAGCAACATTTGAGAGGAGAAAATCCAAAGGAAACCTATATTTATCAGAAAGTGCTGCTGATTCAACAGGCAGCATCCCTACTGCAAAATCTGAAAAGAGTCAAGACTGTGTGTGATACATGGGTGTCACTTTGGCTTACACAGAATGGGGAAAAATTGCCTAAAGGCTGTACTCTCTCTCATGCCAAACAATTCCTGAAGGGATTATAAGGGTGGTTACCTTTACTCTCAAGATATTCAACTTCCTGCTGAACCATAAAAAATTGTATTGGTCTGGTAACTGCTGTAATTTCTGAGAGCTCTCAATCATCTCTACTAAATTAGGAATTATACATGAATAAAGGTAAAGAAAAAACCTAGGTCTCTTTGATTCTCTAACTGGAATAATAATGGGAAGGGTGGACATGGAGGGAGGGGGCAGTCAGGCTGGCATTATGCCACTTGAGGTGCTGCTCCTTCCAGGAATTTCTCTGCAGGATAGCTGTGGGTTGGACTGCATCCTTTTCTAGGTGCCAAAGGGGACAAGACTTGAGAGCATAACCCTCAGTCCTGAGCTTTAGTCCCTGCTGAAAGTCACACTGCAATTTTTACAAGGGTAATAGAAGCACTTGGGAGAATTACAGAGTGAGGGGAACTTGAATTTATCTCCTCTGCAGATTAAGATGCATCCATACTCTGCCTAAATTTATTAGATCCTGCAAACCAGGATTCAAGTGGCTGTAACAAAACATAGATCTGCTGCCTTCCTCTGTCCTCCTCACCACCAAGCAGGGTTTATCAAAAACAGAGATCAGAGAAACAAAACAACCAAGTGGAAACTGCTTTTCTCACATTTCACTCCCCTTGCTCTTGGTTTGCTGCTATTTCACATGCTCCACTATTCTTCAGGACAGTAGCTCCATTTGAGGTAGGATTTGAAAAGGATGAGGGAAAAAAATTGACCCTTTTCCCCCCCCCTTGCATCTCAATTTTTAGAAAGACAGGTGAGGAAGGTACATGACACTTCAGCTGATGTATTAGTGACTCCTGTCATTTCAGAGTAACCTTAAACTTGGAAAAAAATGCAGCAAGCTTGAATCACATTAAAGCCCTGATTTAGCAAAGTGCTCTGAAACACATGCTTATAGTTAAGCATGTGCCTAAATGCTTTGCTGAATTAGGACCTGTGTTGGTAAAAGGGGCAATTGATTAATGGCTTCTGACAACCACCAGAAACTAATGAGCCACAGACCTCTGCTTTTTCCTCCAAATGACTGTACTTAAACCCAAAGGAAATTTCATTATGGAAACAGAAAACACTTATAAATAAATCATACCTGTCTCCTTCACAAATATTAATTTTTATCTGCAACTAGTGGTAAACCCAAACTTCCTTTCATACAGTAATCAGAGACAGTGCCATTTGCCCTGTGAAGCTGCTTATTCTTTCAAACCCATAAATTTCTCTCCAAAACTCCATGGTTTCCAGAAAATTCTGTGAATCCAGCTAAATCAGCCACAAAACATGCAGGATCCAAAAGACAAACCAAAAAGCTGCCTGAGACAAACTTCAGGGTGAATCAGCCCACCTAAAGCTCAGAGCTCAGCAACACAAGATGCTGAAATCTGCACCATGCTGCTTTTCCCACTGGGATATATCATCATGGGATCAAATCCCAGGGAATTCACATATCTGCCAGCTCCCACAAGAGAGGTGGAAAAGCTGTAGAGCAGGGAGAGGATAACTTCAATCCCCAAAGATCCAATCCAGTTATTTGCCAAGTGTTCACCTCTGGGGAGGTTTTCAGACTGGCCACGTCTTTTAGCTTTTACTTTGTTGGTATTTAGAGGCAGGAAAATCCTCTGGCACATCTACAGGAGCCACAACATTCAAGCCTAATGTCAGCCTTGCCTAAATCTCATTAAACAACTCACCTTGTTTTTCCTAGGATGAAAGGAACCACTTCTGCTAACATTGATCTGACAGATACACCTAGAAACCTCAAGACAGTAAGTTACAAAACAGAGCCACTGATATTTGAGGTCTCATGGTTATCACTCAGAAGGTAGGCAAAAACATTCTTTTTCCATTTTTTGCATAGGTATTTTAGCCATCTTAACCAGATTTCAAGAGTAGGTATATGTTGTATAATGGAAATATATAAAATGTAATGGAAATATGTATATTATATTTATTATATATATAAAAAATATAATGAAAACACGTGAAATACACAATTGATGCCAGACAAGACTTCAGTGGGTGTTTACAGAGGTTCCAGGGCAGAGATGGAAGTGCTTTCACACAACATGATAACTGGGAACAGTTAATTTCCTTCATTCACACCCTCTTTCACTGTTCACCTGTAATTTCAAGGATAAGCAGCTATGAGCCCTCATGGACAATTTGTCACTGAACCATGACCAACTGAGGAGATGGAGACTTCAGCTGCCACAGTTTTATTTAAATTTTTTTTTTTTTTAATATCCATTANTTTGGAATATCCATTATGGCCTTGTGGAACAGAGATGAATTCTTCAAGGCAGCTCTGAGGAAAGAAAAGTGACATC
Source organism: Aegithalos caudatus (assembly GCA_013389925.1). NCBI lineage: Eukaryota > Metazoa > Chordata > Aves > Passeriformes > Aegithalidae > Aegithalos > Aegithalos caudatus. Next base: position 1,282,191 of record WEIU01019290.1, read on the forward strand.
ACTAACATTCCTGAGCCTTGGGGAAATAACCAAACCCAGGGGCTTTATTTATTTATTTTTTAACCAGAAAAAAGTGTTTCAGTTCCCTAGGTTTGGATCAGAGAGACTTTAACAATGCCCCAGAGGAAAGGGTGGGGAGGGTAAAGGAAAACACTAGATTTTTGTTTTTCCCCACAAATCTACAAAAATAAGATATTACATTACTTAGTAAATTCTCAGTGTTTACACTTCTATTTCACTGTGAAGAGGAAAACAAATATCTACCTTTGAACAAATGACTTATGTTTACTGTAATTCAGATCCTGGCTCAAAATATACCTGACAGTCTATTTCACATTTTCATGGATTTCAATCACCATTTTGTAAATACACAAACAGAACTTCATAAACAATAACCAGCAGCCAGCTAAGGCTCACCTATTCACCACAGTACCAGGCACAAAATATTCCTGGGTTCAGATAGAAAACTTCCAGCAGTTTCAAAAGGAAAACAAGGTGGTGAGGTTAAAGGCATTTGTCATCCATGCAGTGCATGGGAAAGTTGGAAACAGCAGATATTTCCTTTTCTTGGCACTGTGAAAATCCACAGTGCATCAGGTATCCCCCTAAGAGGAAACTTTGGATATTTCTGAAGGTGAGTGCTGTGGCTGGGAAGTCACCAACACAATAAGGCTCATCCCTTTAGGAAGTTCTCTTCTGGGAATTTTGGCCAGATACAGCTTTGCCCACACTCAACCCACAGATTTACACCACTGATATCACACCCTCACAATAATATAGTAAAAAAACTTGGTATTCTTCAGGGGATTAGGACTTTTCCTCTGCTCCTTTAGAGTAACAGATACATTGTGAATTCTTATCATCATGCTTCATGACAGTAAGGAGTCCAATTTTATATTTCCTAGGCCTTGTATTCCCAAAGCTGTTTTCTGTATTGCATAGCTCCACTGACAGGCACTGGTTTTTATTCCCCCTCTCAGTGGAAAAAGCTGAATGAACAGCTCAGCATCATTAAAGGGCAGTGATGAGCCCTTCCTTCCCCCTAAATCTGCTGTTCTGAATTCAGCATGCTCAGACCATGGCAATGGGCTGCTAGGAACTGATAATCTCATTGTTATATCAGCATAGGTGTTCTCAGCTTCCTTATTTAGGGAGTTTATAAGTTCTCTTCATTAACAATCATTTAGGAAGCCTCTGGGAAGCCAGGCTGGAGGAGAGCAGGATGATTCTCCCATTGCTATGGGAAATTTCCTTTAAAGACCCCAAAGTCTTCAAGTGATGGTGTAGCAGGGAGGATTTGAGGAGCAAGCACCTTGCTTTAAGCTGCCCCTCTTACATGGAAGGAGGTGGCTTCCATTTCAATACCATGATATCTTCCACAGGACTCACTCTGCTCTCAACAAAATGTGTTTGCTCTTCTGTCATGGCATTGCCTCTTCTTTCTCAAGATTTCTAAAAGCAGATATTAAAAGCTAATATGAAGCACACCCATAGGTGTTGAAGAAACTTGGCTCCAGACACATCCTGCTCTCCCCAAAGGGTTTCTCTAATTGCTTTTCTGAGCACTTGCAAGAACCTCACTGAAGCATTCCATGCATGCATTTTCATTCTCCTTGTTGCCTCCCTGTTTCAGTGTAGTCTGTTTTTTATCCTGAAGTCAAGATGTGGCTGAATATATCAGGCAGCCCAAGCCATTCATCAGAGAGGTCACTGACAATATTCATTGACACAAATTTTTGCTATTAATAGCTTAAAAAAACCCCATGAATGTGAAGAATTGCAAGTGAAGGGACAAGCAGCCAGGACATGCAAAATCAGGCCACTTCCAGCTTTGAGTATTCTCAATTTGTGGGTTAAATCTCTCCAAAAAATACACAAGTGGTTTGGTTTGCTTTCACAAGAACTAGATAAGGTTTTACTGAGGCAGTAATTGATAGATTAAAAAAAGAGAGTCAAAAAACAATAATCCAGGGCTGGTGGCAAATCACATTTATGTTATATGTTTGGAAACACAGAAGCTGCAAACAGCATTCCTTCCCTCCTGAGAACTGCTCAGTTCCTGGCTGGAAACCTGAATATATCTGCAGGTATACATTGCTTCAGGAAACAGGGGAACAACTGCAAAAGAGCAATGAAAGTTTCCAGAGCTCTAGGAAACCTGGTGTCCATGGAGAATTTGGAAGGGTCAGGCTTAGCCAAGCCTAAAAACCAGTAATTCTTACACATTTTAGAGAATGATAAACCCTTCACATCCCCTGAGGGTAGGAGAAGATATGCTTCAAATGGAGCAACAGAGATGGATTTTGTCCCTTGACACCAGCAATTTTCCTACCAATTCAGACCCTTGGGAAAACTGTGTAAAGGCAAGGATAATTAAGCACTGTTACAGGTCAAGTGAGGCAAACTGCAAATCTCTGCATGGGACCCTTCCAGAACAAAATACATCACTCAAAAATCACTTAAAATGGTAAACTCTGCTTTGGGCCAATAGAATGAACTGGATTAGATGCCAACATATTTTTTTTCCAGTCTACCTCCTGTACTATTTAATCTACTTTTAATGCTACCTGCCAGTTTCAGCCTAAGTGCTACTTGTGTGTCTTCAGTAGGAACCAAGAAAAAAAAAAACAACCCAAGCATCCTTCTGAATATTCTAATATCTGCTCACAGAGATCAACACAGTCCTGGTGATTTAGGATAAAATCTGGGAAAGGTCTACATGCAGATGATAAGTAATTCAGTAATAAGTGAATTAGCTGTGGCAGAAAGAATTGCTGCTAAGGCTGCTCAAAGCCATCCAAAACAGAGGCTGTACCTCCCACAAGTGCAGTGTGAGTCCCCTTTGTTTCTGTGCCATCATCTCCCCTCTCTCACTGCTGAGGAGATGCTGCCCTCTGCCCCTGTCTGTGGTTCAAAATGCCCTAGTCCAGTCAAATACAAGTTCTGTGCAACTTTTTTTCTTTTGTGTCCTTTCTAAGGGGTCATTTGGGGGTTTGCTTGCTTGGGATGTTCTTCTGTTTGGAGATTTTGTGTACAATGCAGAGAGGAGCCATCCAGACCCAAATCAGAGCCTCCTCTGTTCCTCTCCCAGCTCAAGCTGGATCAGACTTCACATGAAACAGTGCCAACATTTCAAAGTGCTCTCACAAGGTTTTAGCTGGAATATCTTCTGGACAGTAGCTGTTCTTAGGAAGTCCACCTAATGCCAAAATTCCATAGAAATGCTTCCTGCACTGAGCTACAGCCCTACAGCAGAGCTTCTTTTCTAAATGGATCTAGAATGGAAACCAGCAGAAATGTTTCCTTCTCCATTTCCCTTAAGTGGATTCAGTATTGAGGCTGCATTTCCATTTGTTTGGTTTTAGTGTGATGTGGGCATAAAAAAGTCATGCAAAATCCCCTCCTACCCCAAGAGCTCATGCACCTTTGCATACCCTCCTTATAATTCTTAAATATTTCATGAACTTTTAAGTCCTCATGCATGGCTCCAAGTCTGCAGAGAAGCCCTCACCTGGGCAGTAACTCCCACACCAGTGGTTTTGTAACCACCCAAGCACCAAATTTGACCATGCAGTGGAAAATTCAATGATCACTGACATGTTTTTCAGCTCCTTATTCTCAGCCACATCAGAGTATTCACTTCCAAATATAAGCTTAGCTTACTAAACTATCAATCCTGCACAGCTCTGTAAAGCTCAGGGACCATCACTGCAAATTTCTCAGCTCACAGAAGTAGTTCTGGACCTGGTTAAGAAGGCTGCCCATGAGTGAGCCTGGATTTCAGATACGCTACCATACTCAGACCCCCTCACCAGGTGTGTATCACTAATAAAGACCTGGTCCTGACAAAATAACATCAACTGAACATCACTGCACTGAAATCTTCACCAGATCTGTATCTTTAAAATGATGGGTAGAGTTGGAAGTCTGCCTGCAGAGTTCAAGAAGCAGATAAAGGTTTTTTAACCTGATAAATCCATATGCTGTGCCAGTGAGAGGATTTACCAGTCTGGGTTCAGAAGAATCACTTGTGATGTGCCTTATTTTAGATAAGTTCAGAGCATATGTAAAAACAATATTTTATTCTCTCCATGCCCCACTCCTAGCTCTGCTACAGTTTCATGATATTGCATTCATTTTGTGCTGATATAAACATGCCTAAATAAAAGACAGGCTTACTTCCTCTTCCAAGACTGTCAGCCAAATGTGTTCTTGCTTCTGCTGGCCTCTCAAACTAAAAATTAACAGCTGGGTAAAACAACAAAGGAAACTTGGACATGCTAAAACCATATTCTCAGTGGGTCTCCAGTGAACTTTGCCGAGGTTACACTCAATATAAAGTTCATCATTTTCATCTGATTTAGTTCCCCTCTCCTTTTAGCAAATAAATCATTATACAGAACCAGGATTTTTATTGATGGCCCTCCTCAGTTTCCACAAGCCTGGACAGCATAAGCTTACAGGTCATGTAATGTGGTCTTCTGCAGCCATTTACCCAAATATTTCACATTGCCACTTCCTTATATTTTCCAGATCATGCACAAACTTGAACCAACCCTCACAGCCTCAGAAAATGCAGCTACTACAGTGTTATTAGCACTGACACAGGGGGTTCAAGCAGTCAAAAGACTTGTATGAGATCATGCACACCATCAGCAAAAAGCTGAAAGGTCAGAGCTGATGTGATGATCCCAGCCCCTGGCAGCTCAGAGCTGCCTTGAGCTACAAACCACAGGCATGGATTCAGTCATTGTTGCATCTTTGAGAAAGATTAGCAATGTTTGTAATTGAAAAGATTAAATTTGGCCTGCGTTTGTTGTTGGGTTTTTGTTTTGGTTTTTTTTTTTTTGG